>PVIY010045962.1:0-18771 GCA_004026745.1 Myrmecophaga tridactyla | reverse complement strand
GGTTGAGTTGCCATTACCACACGACCTTCTCACAGACCCTGCTCGATTGCCAGGGCAGGGGAAGACAAAGGAGGAAAACTGTCCACACAGAATGCAGGGGATTCAGGTTCAAGGCCAAACTAAATTCCTGGGCCATTGAGCCAGGGGCCTCAGAGGGGCTGGAGCAGGTGCAGTTCCGTAATTAGCCTTTGCGAAGTGATGTTGGGATTGTTGACTAGAAAGAGTATTTCTAAATATGGAACTATCAAACTTTCCCACCAGGGAAACCCCAGATACTCTCCCAAACGCTGGGGACTCCCAAGTCAATAGGTAAGCCCTCAATCTTGAAGCTTGCTCTTTTTTTTTCACATGGGCAGGCACCGGAAATCGAACCCGGGTCCTCTGGTATGGCAGGCAAGCATTCTTGCCTGCTGAGCCACCATGGCCTGCCCTTGAGGCTTGCTCTTATGAAACTTATTTCTGTAGCAGAAATGCTAAGCCTACCTATAGTTATACCTAAGAGTTACTTCCAGGAAACCTCTTTTGTTGCTCAGATGTAACCTCTCTCTCTCTAAGCCCAACTCTGCAAGTAAAATCATTATGCTCCCCATTATGTGGTTCATGACATTCAGGGGTAAAAGTCTCCCTGGGAACATGGGACCTGACTCCCAGGGATGAACCTGGCCCTGGCACCATGGGATTTGCAATGTCTTCCTGACCAAAAAGGGGGAAAGAAATGCAACAAAATAAGGTATCAGTGGCTAAGAGAGTTCAAATGGAGTCAAGAAGTTATTCTGAAGGTTACTCTCATGCAAGATTCAGCTAGATATTACTAATTGCTAAAGTCTGCCAACCCCCAACCAACATTATTCCTATTAATCCTAAGGAATACCCAGGCTTGATCTAATATTCTACAAAAGTTTCATGCACTAAATTTACTTTCCAGAAACCTACAACTTTCAGATGGTTCCTAGGCCAGATAAGCCCTAAAACCCAGAGGGGCCATTCTCTCCAAGAACATTAACTAGTTCCATCCCCCATCCCGTTCTCAGTACCCCTTTTCAACATGAAAAATGTTAGACTGGGCATAACCCAGATATCCCTAAAGATTGGGGGAAGAATCAAAGGAGAAAGAGGAGCTATAACAGAAAAGATGGGATTTAACAAATAAGTATGACTGCTGAATCATTATGTTGATAGTTCTTTTCTAGTCTCTAAGGTCTTGGAGCAGCTAGAAGGAAAAACCTGAAATTATGGAACTGTGACCCATATCAAGCTTTGAAATATGTTCTCTGACTACTTGTTATAATAGACTTCAAAATGCATTGCTTTTTTGTATATATGTTATATTTCACAATGAAAAATGTTAAAAAAAAAAAAAAGAAACTATTTCTCCTGGATACTTCTACATTCTGCTGCCTTCTTTTTTCTCCCCATTTAACTGTTGCTAAAACATGTATATCACGGACGCTAAAACACATTTATCACTGTCTCTGTTTAGAGACTGAATTTGCATCCTTGGCACCTGTATTCCCTCAGAGCAAAGCCACATCCCGGTCTCTACCGAGGGTCAGAGGAAGAGGAGGGAGGAGAGGCAGGTCCTGGCTCTGTGGGCGCTGGGGAGGCGTTGGTCTGAGTCCCGCGTGTGCTTTCTGCAGGGAGGAGCGGGTGGCTCTGCTTTTGCACATTTCTGGTCAGCTGCGTGGGGCCCGCTCTCCTGTGCCTTGCAGAATAATTGTTGGGATGTCCTTTTCTTCCAGACAAGTCGCCGCCTGCGCACTGGGTCTGAGAAGGCAGCAGCTGTAAGAGGTCAGTGAGACGTTCAATTAGCAGAAGCCCAGGCCAGCGGGACCATCTGCTGGGGTTGGGGGGGTGGCGGTGGGGGAGGGAGGGAGGTCAGACTATTAAAGGAAACCAGACTCCACTTTCCCCGGCTCCCTTCCCTCTTTGGCCCTGTTTTCTCATTTTACAACCTCAGGAAAACTCACTGGGGAAATTCTGACACCACAAAAGATGTTCAGATTCCCCAGCCCTGTAGTTTCACTCCCAGAAATTCATCCCAAGTTAATAATTCTACACGTGGGAAGCCTGTATGTGCAGGTGTATTTATACCAGTGTACCTATAATCATGATAAATTGGGGGGAAAAGCCCCAGTATTCTTAACACATATACTCAATGAAACCTTATATAGCCACTGAAAGGATGCCAATGAGTGTCATATAATAAATGGGAATTATTATGGTCTACTAAACTAAAAATGCTAAGGAGTGGAATGTATTGTATGATTACAGCTTTGCAACTATATATGCATATCAGCCTATGATCAGCAGCCTAGGCTGAAAGGAACTACACTAAAATGCTAACATTAGAGAGATGGCAACCTGGGTGATTTTTGTTGTTCTGTTATTTGTAAGGAATTCAGATGCTGCCTGGCCAAGCAGAATTTCCCTGGTTCTTGTTTAATTGCAAAGTACTATCAGCATAGGCTGAGGTGGGGGGTGGGGGGTAGACTTCTAAGGGTTTGTTTAAAGTTGAGTTCATATCAGGTGCTCAATTAAAATCATGGAGACAAGAGGCAGATGTTACCTCTGACCTGAGCTGCTCCTGAGATCTGGTCATCTGGTCTCCATTACTACATTGTTTATTACTAGGTTGTTTTCTTGCCAGCTGTGTGATCTTGGATGCATTACTTAACCTCTCTGAGCCTCAGGCACTTATCTTGAAAAGGAAGATGGCAGGACCTTTCTCAGGGGTTGAGACATAAATGGCATGTAACCTGTCTAGCAGGGTACCTGGCATTTGGCAGGCTATCACTAAACAGGAAGGGTCCTGCTCAGTCTTTACCTGGCCAGGATGGACCTGTTATTTTGAAACTTCATCTCCTGTCCCTGCAGCCTGAGTTGGCACCTGTTTTCCTGGTTGAAGAGGCATAAATTGTAAGGCTGGTCCTGCCTCTGCCTCTAATGTGCTCTGGGAACTCAGGCAAGTCTCCTCTCTTCGCCAAGCTCAGCTTCTTCACCTTTAAAAAGAAGGGAATGTGCCAGACAGAGTCATTTAAAGATCAAGCATTTCTGAGACCTGCCATGCACCAGACCTGGATTAGGTCACAAAGATGAGTTGACTTGAGCAGTGGCAGGCCCTTCTGCTGAAGGAGCTGGCGGCCAGCGGGGAAAGTGAGGTAGGGAGGCAGCTGGCCTGGCTACCCTGAAACCAGGATGTACCAGCGGGGAGGTCAGAGGTGTCTGAGAGAGCCTCTGTCCTGGGCATGGGGGTCTGGGCGTGGCTGGGGACAGGGAGAAGAAGTAACAGGTTATTACACAGCTCAGGGACTCGCTGCTTTGTAAAATAGATTCCTGGGTTGAGGCTTGACTGGGAATATTCTTACCAGCTCCGATCTACCTTCCGAATCTGCAAGTGGACAGTGTCCTCCGAAGCTCGCTGCGTTGTGAGCCCTGGCCTGACCCCGGGACTGCATGGTCAGCACAGATGACGCGAATGGACTCTCCGAAGGTGAGGGGACGCCCGGCACCTGATGTTTAAGCTAAACTTTTAAAGTATAACACACATTCGACCAAGGCACACGTCCTAAGTGTACAGCTCAGTGAGTTATCACTTAGTGAACACACCCATAAAATCAGTTTCTGGGTCCAGAAATAGCACGAGTCACACCCAGAACCCCTCTGCTGCCCCCTTCTGGACCCTACTCCTTCCCACATTCCCACCATAAGCTTCCTAATTTTAACATATTAGTTGCCTATTTTTGAACTTGATATGAATATATTAGACAATGCATGTTCTTCTGTGCCTGCTTTCTTTGGCTCAATATTTTGTGAGTTTAATCTGCAATATTGCATGGGTCGGTGATTCTTTTTCATTGCTCTGTGCTATTCCATTTGAGTATATCGCAATTATCCATTCTACTGTTAACGGTTGTGGTCATTTGGGTTGTTTTCCGATTTGACAGTAATAGGTGATGCCTCTATGGACCTTCTTGGATATATTTTTTTGGTATGTACATGTACTTGTTTCTATTAGGTATGTTCAAAAGGCAGATTGCTGAATAATAGAAGAGCAAGCGTTCCACTTTAATAGATACAGTCTCTCAAAGGAAATGTATTAATGCACCTTCCAACCAGCCGCACATGAGAGTCCTGGCTGTCACAGCCTCACCAACACTTGGTTTTGCCAGTCCTTTTCATTTGAGCTACAGGTTACTTTAATGTCCATTTTCCTAATGACTAACAAGGTGAGGAGCTTTTCCTAAGTGTGTGGCCATGGGTATTTGGATTTCCTCCTTTGTGAAGACCTGTTCAAGACTCTTGTCCATTTTTCTATTGTGATTTCTCTTCTTGCTTTCGGATTTCTTTTTATATTCTCAACACAAGAGATTTGTCAGTTATGTTTGTAAAACTATCTCCCATTCCATGGGTTTACTTTTCATTCTATAACTAGAGTACTTTGATGATCAGAAGTTCCTAATTTTAATGATGCCTATTTTTCCAGTCTTTCCCTTTTATGGCTGGTGCTTTTGGGGTCCTAGTTAAGAATTCTTCCCCTACTCCAAGTTCATAAAGTCTTTAAGTGTCTTATAGGAGTTTTATTGTTTTAATCTCCACAATTAGATCTAAAATCCACCCAGAAATGGTTTTGTCTATGGTTGAAGTAGGAGTCAAGGTTCAGTGTTCTTTATACATATACCCATTTGACCCACGGATATTTAACAAAAAGACCAGCCTTTCCCCACTTGACACAACCAATCTTGGGTTCAGAGCATTTTCACACGCATAGACTACAGCTGGTCATAATTCGGCACCATTGTCTTCATGGACACTGACCCTGTGGGAACCACCACATGGCTGTGTCAGGTGGTCTTCAGTGGGGGTCTGTGCCTGATGCCCCCACGAGGGGGTGCTCTTGGCCCTAGGGGTGGGCGCTGATCACCTGAGCACAGGGATGTCTCATACCAGGCCAGGTCCACTCCTTGAGCATCACCTCCAGTTTCCCACAAGCGACCCTCATGGTTCAAAGAAGTCAAGGCCTCTCAGCTGTCCACCATGATTTTATCAGCACTCACCGTCCTGGCAGTCCAGGTGGAGTTCACCAGCTGAGTCATTTTTACAAGAAGCAATGTGGTCTGGCAGTCTGCATTCCACGTGGAAACGTCCAAATCCCAACTGGTATTCCGCAATTATGTTAACCTCGTACATCTCCAGGGAAAGTGTCGGGGAAAATTTAACCTGTGGTTACCATCTCACAGAGAACAGTTTATATTTGCCTTTGACCCTCTCTCTGGACCCCTGCTTTGCAGGGTGGTCTCTGATCTGGGATCTCTCCACATCCATGTAAATTGTTCTCCAAACTCTGTTCTGGTGCTTTGATCTGTTTGTCGATCCTTGTGCCCATCCCACGCTGACTCTTATTGTATCAAAATCTTAATATCTGGTAGTGTAAGTTACGTGGCTTTGTTCTTAAGGAATCTGGGCTCAGTTTTCCAAATACATTTTAGAACTAGTTTATCACTTTCCATAGAAAAATCTACTGGAATTTTGGCTGGGATTGCATTAAATCTAAAGACAAGTTTGGAGAATTGTTATATTTATAATACTAAGTCTTCCAATTCATGAATTTCATGTATCCTTCCCCCCCTTTTTTTTTTCGGTTTGTTAGAATTGATTTCAAAAATATTTGATGCTGGTCTATGTGTGGTTCTTGTACATTTTTGTTACTTTTATTTGTTGGTATTTAATATGTTGGGGTGCTATTGTAAATGGTGTGTTTTTAAGTGTGACTTCTGAATTGTTTTTGTTTTGGATGTATTTTTCATAGATTTTCTTTTTGTCATTACCATGGGGTTAAAATGCATCATCTTACATACACAAAAATCATATTTGATTAGATATCACCTTTACTTGACTAACACATGCATACACTGTTCCTATAGCCCTCTGTCCCCCACCTTTTTTGGTACTTGTTACAAAGTGTATCTTTGTACATTGGGTGCCCAAAACCATAGAATTATCATTACTTTTTATACATTTGCATTTTAGCACCTGTAAGAAGTAGGAAATGGAGTCACATAAAAGAATACAGTAGTACTGGGATTTATAATTGCCGACATAGTTGACTTTACTGCAGTCTTTATTTTTTTATGCTACCTTGAACTTGTAGGGCAAGTCAAGTGATGATGGGCTCCCTTAGCTTTTGTTCTTCTGGGAATGTCTTCCATCTCTCCCTCATTTCTGAAAGAAAGTCTTGCAAGATATAAAATTCTTGGCTGGCAGTCATTTCCTCTCAGCACATTAAGTATTTCAACCCACTACCTTCTTGCCCCGTGGTCTCTGATGAGAAAATCACACTTAATCTCATTGGGGCTGCCTTGTAGATAGTACATTGCTTTTCTCTTGCAGCTTTCAGAACTTTCTCCTTATCCTTTGTGTGGTAGTTAGATTCAGTTGTCAACTTGGCCAGGTGAAGGCACCTAGTTTTGTTGCTGTGGACATGAGCCAATGGTACATGAACCTCATCTGTTGCTGATTACATCTGCAGTCGGCTAGGAGGCGTGCCTGCTGCAATGAATGACGTTTGACTTAATTGGCTGGTGCTTAAATGAGAGAGTGCAATGTAGCACAGTCCAAGCAGCTCAGCACATCTCATCTCAGCACATCTCATCTCAGCACTCCCAGCTTAGCCCAGGCCTTTGGAGATGCAGAAAGAAATCACCCCAGGGAGAGTTGTTGGGGAACCCAGAGGCCTGGAGAGAAGGCCAGCAGAGACCACCCTGTGCCTTCCCACATAAGAAAGAACCTCAGATGAACGTTAGCTGCCTTTCCTCTGAAGAGCTAACAAAATAAATCCCCCTTTTTTGAAAGCCAGTCCATTTCTGGTGTGTTGCATTCTGGCAGCTAACAAACTAGAACACTTTGCATTTGAAAATTTGACTGATGTGGCAGGGCCTATTTCTCATCAAGTTTACCCTATGTATTGTTGTCTGGGCTTATTGGATGGGCATATTCACGTCTTTTGCTAAGTTTATGAAGTCTTTTGTCATCATTTTTTTTTTGACTATTCCTTTTGCCCCTTTCATTTTTCTCCTTCTGGGACCTCCATTAATGTGTATATGGGCATGCTTGATGGTGTCACACAGGCTGCTTTTGCTTTTTAGGATTCTTTTTTCTTTGTGCTCCTTAATGTATTTCAATTGTTCTGTCTTCAAGTTCACTGATTCTTTCTTCTGCCAGCTCCAATGTGCTACTGAACCCCTCCTGGGCATTTTTCATTTCAGTTATTGCGGTCTTCAACTCTAGTAGTTCTGCTTGGTTCCGTTTTAAAATTCTGTCTCTTTTTGAGATTCTCATATTGTTCATTCATGTTTACCTGACCTCCTTTAGTTCTTTCTTGTATTCTCATTCCTTTCCTCAAGCATATTTAAAGTCTTTACCTAGTATGGCCACAGTCTGCTTTTCTTCAATGTTGTTTTCTGGATTTTTATCCTCTTCTTTTGGATCAGCTATCATTTCCTGTTTCTTTGTTTGCTTTGTCATCTTTTGTTACACAATCTACATTTCAATATTTTAAAATGTTACCTCTAGGATTTATTCCCTGAGATGTCTGTTTCTTGAGTCCAGCTAGTGATACGACAAAGATTTTCTTGAATATCAGGAGCTCACAAAAACAAGGAACCTAAGACCAAAACACCTTTGTCATTCTTTGCAAGTTGGCTTTGCACTGGCAGGTACTCTCCTTCACAGTTCAGCCCTCCTGTCAGGCAAGTTGGCCTAAGGTGAATACAAAGATCTGGGTCCTCTCTGTCTTTTCTGGGCCTCTGTCTTGTCCTGGGCTAGTGCTTGCTAGTGGCTTAGGAGTTCCCCAGTTTACAAGAGCTGGAATGCCCCCTCCACCTCCCTGGAAATGGAGCTTCTCCCTCTCTTGCATCTTCCACTGCAGAACTTAAAGCAGGTAAGCCTTTGCCCCAGGCCACCTGATTAAATTGTTTCTTACTTTGCTTTCATTGTCTCAAGCTGCTTTTGCCTGGAGGACCAATTCTGGGAGGGAGCCACGCCAGAGAGGAGTTTCGCAAATAGTCTTTCCCAGCCAGAACAAGGCCAGAGACCTAAAGGGGGTCCTAGCCAGCTCCTGACTGCCCTGGGGAGGGAGTGACTGAGGGCCCAGGGAGGGCTCCAGAAGCTTCCCCTAAGACCATCCTAGGCTGCATTTTCTTGTCTTGGCACCTGCTCAGCCAGTGCAGCCGTTCCCCTCCCCTCTGCAGCTCTGAGGAAGTGCACCTCGAGGTCTCCTCTGCCACCGTGTCCAGGGCAGGTCCATGTCCAGGGCAAGTAGGAAGAACAGCCTTCCTCAAAGCTGGACCCCACGATCTGAAACAACTAACCAAGAGCAGTGAGCCTTGCTTGGACCCTATCCCCTTATTCTGGATCTTGGGGAACCATGTCTCTATGTCCTGCTGTGGCACCAGCAAGCTGCACCAGTACCTGGCTGCTACCTGCCAGGAGGTTGCAGGATGGGCGACAGTTGCTGCCACATGAGTGCAATTTGCCATTTGCTGTAGTTTTCCAGCCTCTTCCTCCTGCTCTTCCCTGGAGGCTGCAGGGTTCTGCTGGGCTCCAGAGCTTCGAAATAGTTGATCCAGACAGCTCTTGCCTGTTTAATAGTTGTTCTGAAGGATGGACTCTTTTTTTGGAGCCTCCCACTCTACTGTCTTCCCCCACATGTTCATTGATTTCTGCCTTTACCTTTGTTTCTGTCCTTCAATTTTCTGTAGGTTTAATTTGCTGTTCATTTTCTAACTCTAGACATAGATGCCTAGCTAATTAATATTTAGCTTTTCTTCTTTTCTAATACATGCATTTAAAGCTATAATTTCCCCCCCAATAATGGCGTTAACTGCTTCTAATATGTTTTGATAAGTCATATTGTCATTACAGTTCAGTTCAAAATACTTTCTAATTTCTTATGTTATTTTTCCTTTGACCTGTGGGATTTTGAGAAGTGTGTTGCTTGATTTCTAAGCATTTGGGACCTCTTCTAGCTATCTTTGTATTACTAAATGCTAGATTAATTCAACTGTGACCGGAGACCACCTTCTGTGTAATTTCAATCATTTGTAATTTGTCAAGGCTTGCTTTCTGGCTCAATTTTGGTAAAAATTTCATATGCCCTTGAAAAAAAATGCTTATTCTGCAATTGTTGGGTGCCCGTAAAGTTTCTTAATTGTGTTGTACAAATCTTTTATGTCCTTACTGATATTTTCTACTTTTTCTATCAATTACCGAGAGAAATATCTTAAAATCTCCCATAGTGATTGTACAGTTGTCTCTTTTCTTTCAGCGCTATAAATTTTTGTCTCGAATGTTTTGAGGCTGTGTTGTTTCCAGATTTAGAATTCTTATATTATTTTACTGGATTGAGCATTTTCACCACTAAGAAATGTCATCTTGCCTTCATCTTCTAATTTGCCTGATACTCGCGTACACCAGCAGTGTTCTTTTGTTGTGTTACCACGGCCTTCTTTTCCAACCCTTTACGTTAAGCCTTTCTGAAGCCTTATGTAAAGCATATCTCTTGTAAGCAATATAGACTAGCGTTTTTTATTTTCTAACGATCTTTGTCTTTTAATTGGGATGTTTATTTCATCTATATAATAAAATGTGATTACTGGCATATTCGGGTTTAAATCCATCACCTTACTATTTTTTCCCTTCCTGTTTCCTTTTACTCTTCTTTCTTGCTCCCTTTGGATTACTTTATTATATTTTGTTACTCTATTCCCTTCTCTGTTAGCTTTTTAGTTACATATAATTTTTCAGTTATTTTCAAAATTATTAGAGTATTATATGCATCCTTATCTCATTAAAATCTAAGATAAAATTAGTGCTTCTGCCAGTTCCAAAGCTTTCATAAGGACCTCATAAGAATTTCACTCAATTTACTCTCTCCTACCTTCTGTTCTCTTACTGTCCTAGATTTTGAAATTTTGAAAATCATTGTCTTTTCCAGTCACTGCTTATTTAAATTTGTCCATATATTTACCTAGCCCATTACTTTTCATTTGCTTCTGCCTCTCTGTGCTGTTTATGTTTTATTTTCTTTCTGCACAAAGAATACCTGTCCACATTTCTTTTAGAGTTTCTCCAGGTGATGAGTTCTTTCCATTTTTACCTGAAAATGTCTTCATTCACCTTATTTACGAAACATACTTTTGCTGATTTTAGAATTCTTGGTCAGCGGTTATTTCCTTCCACAGTTTCTGTTGAGAAGATGGTTGATAGTCTTATTTCTACTCCTTTGAAGATGATACATATATTTTTAAAAATCTGGTTCCTTTTATTTTTTTGCATGGGCAGGCACCAGGAATCAAACTCGGGTCTCCGGCATGGCAAGTGAGAACTCTACCTGCTGAGCCACCGTGGCCTGCCCCCTTTTAATATTAAAAAGCAAATCTTTAGGCCATGTGCTGAGACATGGAAGGTAAGGTGTAGGAGGAGGCAGGACAGCTGGCCAGATGCCAGACTATAAAGGACCTTATGAGCTATGTTTAAAAAAAGTCTAACTCTTTGGGTTTTAGCAGGTTTTCTATGATTTGCCAAGGTGTGGTGTTTTTCATATTTATTCTGCTTCAAGCTCATAGTACCACTTGACTCTGAGGCTTCATGTTTATTTTGGAAAATTCTTAGCCATTATCTAGCCAGATATTGCTTCTGCTTCATCCTTACTCTTTTCCTCTGGAATCCTGGCTATTTATTTTAGATGATTTATTCTATATATCTCATGCCTTTTCCTGAATTTTCCATCTTTTTGTTTGTCTTTGCTTGTATATAATTATTTTCTTCAACCTATCTTCCATTCCATTAATTCTTTCTTCTGATGTATGTTATCTGCTGTTAAAAATATCCTTTGAGTTCCTAACTTCGGTCACCATGTTTATTCTAGGATTTGCTTCATAATTTTTTTTTAACGGTTTCTAGTTATTTGCTAAATTGTCCATCTTAAAATTTTTTTTGGACATATGTCTTAGTTTGACAGGGCCGTTATGACAAATATCATACACTGGTTGGCTTAAACATTGGGGATTTATTTGCTCATAGCTTGGGAGGCTAGGAGTCCAAAACTGAAGTGTCATCTAGGCATACTTTCTCCGAGGTCTGTAGCCTTCTGCTGATGGCAACCTCTCTCTGGCTTTTTCTGCTCCTGGCTTCTACTTCCATGCGCAGTTTCCTTTGCTTATAAGGACTTTGTCCATATTGGGTTAAGGCCTGCCCTTGTTCAGTTTGTCGTATCTTCTAATAATAGCAGCCCTGAAGGTCCTATTTAAAAACAGGTTCGTACCCACAGGACTGGGGGTTGTGACTTAAACACATTTTTTGTTGAGGACATTATTCAATCCCCAACAACATATTAATCATCATTATGTTGAATCCTATTGGAGAAGTTCAATGTTTATATCTTAGTGACCTTATCATTTTTTTTCTTTGTGTTTTTGGTCAAGTCATTTGCTCACTGTCTGGTTATTTTAAATCAGGTGCTGGACACTTTGAATGGAGACTTGAGATCATTTGAGATTCTGCTCGACTGTGTCTTCATTTGGAGAGGACTTCTTTTTGCTATGGACAAGTGGCTAGGCCAGGGGCAGTTCATCTTCCTCCCGTCAGGATTGGTTTAAAGAGGAGTTTTAGTTCTTATGAGATCTGCTTAATTCTTATTTTCTCTGACTCCCCAGACATAGCCTTTCAAGGTCCCAACCAAAGCCTGTGGTGTTTATTGGGGTTCCTTCCCTTTAGGGCTTTCCACCCCCATGGGTCTATTGAAAGGTATGCCTAACTGTTCACCCTATTAGCTGCCACTTTTATTTGTAGACCTTGCCGTCACCTTGATGGAAATATGGCTCAAGTGCTATCCTTAGTTCTCTTGGCTTCTGGCCTCTCTTGGATGTTATTCCCCTAAGTTCTCACAGTCTTGCTCTCAGATGGCATCCAGGAGACGTCCTGGCTTACTTTGTCCATCTCTTTCTCTGCACTGCAGGTTTAGTCCAAAAGATCTTAATTAGTCACTGCCAGAAGCAGCACTCTGTTTTCCCAGCCATCTATTTTTTAATTCAAAATCTTACAAGATTTAGAGTTTGACAAACCTGTGTTCAAGTCCCAGCCATGCACTTTGCTAATATGGTGATATGTTAGGAAAATCAATTATTCTGTCTGAGCCGAGCTCTCCTTATCTATAAAATAGGGATAATACTGGCTACTCCCATTATGAGGAAAAAATCAAGTAAGCTAGGCATGTAAAATGTGCCTGGAATATAAGACGTATTCAGGAAAGAAAAAAATGCAGCCATTAATGAGGAGGAAAAGGGGCTCTATTCTTAGTATTTTATCTCAGCTTATTGTTCTCCTCCATCGTGTACTCCTGTGGCTTTTCTCCTCTTCCATGGCTATTTTAGTTTTTTTAATCTAAAAAATGAAGAAAACAATACTAACCTCTCAGGGTTGTTGGAACAATTCAATGAAATCACTCACATGAAGTCCCTAGAACAGTCCTAGCTCAGGGGAGGCATTCCATAAATGATAGCTATTGCCAGTGACATTACTGATTTTTTTCCTGATTGGTGTCCTTTAAAATTAATTATCTACAGGCTATTCTTAATGATAACCTATTTATTATCTAGTAGCAGTAAGAACTTTTTTTTTTTTTTAACAGATTTTTACAATCTTCCCCTAAGAAAATTACCCCTGACTTTTGAGAATTACCTCTGGCCTACCTTACAACACTTGGAAAGGCCTAGAGGTATGAATGCTTGTGAAGTATTTGGAGTAGTGTAAGCAAGTAAATGTGCCTGGAGCATAAAAGTATGAAGGTGTAGAGAAGGCTCTGGGAGATGATGGTGGTGATAGTAACAATGAAAGAGAAAGACCCATTTCTGTTTCTTGAATGCTTACTATGTGCCAGGCCATGCTTTAACTCACCCAGTCCTCAAATGAGCCCACAAAATAAATTTTGGTGTTAGCTGCACTTTATCTATTGGAAAAGATGAGGCACAGAGAGGGTAATGACTTATCTCGGGTCACACAGCTATCAAGTGCAGGTTCCAGCATGGACAGCCTGGCCAGCATCAGTCGAACGATATGAAACTGCCACTCTGTCTCAATGGTTTAAACCATTATGAGGCCAGACGGTGCTGGGCCTTGGAGGGGAGATGGGATGGGGGTGGTCCCTCTGGTCTCGTTTGAAGTTCCAACCTGGAGCTCAGTATGAGAAAAAAACCTCAAACATCTACTCTGGATGGTACAAGCCAAAAACCTGCAGCAAACCTTTTGAGGAACTAGGTGGAATACAAGTAACGAACGAATGGATTAAAAGTGCCTCTTAATACCCTTAGGAGCCTACTGTCTTGATGGTCTCAGCTTTCTTTGAAATTATCACCCCAGATGAAGGAGGCCACCTGAGAAAACCCTGTCCTTTGTGGGAATGATGGCAGGTCTACAGGGTACATTTGTTTTGAGAATGGAGCTTTCTGCCCTGGGGAACAGCAGATTGTAAGCCGTAGATCTGGACTGGCTTTGGATGAGCGCGCCCATGGCGAAAATGAACTCGTTAAATAACTACTCCAGGGGATTCACGACCTATAAGCAAAATGAGGTCATGGGTTTTTGAAGGGCAGAAATGTTATATGTCACATATCTCAATTGTATTATTTTTATAGTTGAGCTTGGGGAGAAAAAAGTGGGAGAGCCTAAAATCATCAAGAATATTCTGAAAAGACCAGTAAACCTAGTAAGTTGCAAACATTGAGCGATTGGAGAAATCGCATGAGCCTGATTATGTCAGTCTCTCTCTTAAGTGCTTTGTTATATCTTGTTTGCAATAGTAGACTGTAGGGCTAACAGTGTGGGCTCTGGAGCCACATGGCTTGGGTTCAAATTTTGGCTCTGCCTGATATTAACTGTGTGAACTTAGGCAAGTCACCTCATCTCTCTGTGCCTCTATTTCTTCATCTGTATATAACAGACTCGAGATAATATTTACCGCCTAGGGTTGTTGTAAAGATGAAATGAATGAATGCTTTTGAAGTGCTTAGTCCAGTCCATCGCAAGAACTCAATAAATGTTAGCTGTCATAGGTTGAACTATATGCAATTGCCAGTAATATACCACCCTGTCTCTAGAAAAGTTTCTATACAGTTTAAACTATTATTATTATAAGATAAAATTCAGACTCCTAAACTCAGTGTTTGCATTCCATGAGCACCTCACTCTTTCTGGAATGCTCTTCAATTTCTAACACCCCCAAAAGTCTGGCTCCGACACCCTCTGCCCCGTGAGGCCCTCCCTGGCCTTCACTCTAGAGCTGGCTGTCCCTGCAGAGTGCTCCATGTGCTCCTGCACGGGCCTCTCTTCCAGCTCCATGACTGCTCTGCACTCCTGCCCCTTCGCTGCCTCTCCTGCTGGCCGGGCACACGGGGACGAGCCCTGCGGTCACTGTCCTGCCTCCTTCTTGGCCATCTTCTACTTCTGAGGCAGGGCACCCAGGTGCCTCCATCGCTGTCCAGTTCTGTTCTCGGGCCACTGAGTCACAGTCCACTAGCCATACTCGGAGGGCTAAAAAAAGGTACGAGTCAGATTCCCACTGCTGAGCGCAGGACCCTGCCATTCCCTTGATGGAAAATTCTTGAGACATGAGATGCTGGACTCACTGTGTCATGTTGGCTGGTGAGGGAAGTAATAGAAGGAGCAGAGCTTTGAAATCAAAAGGGCTTGGGTTTGAACGCTGAGCTTAGAGCTGCCTGGCTTTCAGTAAGATATTTAGTCTCTGAACCCCTTAGCTGTGGCCTCATCTGCAATCTGGGCTCGGTGATGGCTGGGTGGGAGGATTCGATGAAAGCAGGTGGCACGGGGCACGGCATCTTTGGTGAGGCTGGTGTCACGTCGCTATCAATTCCCTTTTGATGGACAGGTCAGCTTTCCTTGTCGCTGTCAGCAAGTGAATTTTTAGGGGAAGTCACTCTCTGGAATGCCTGCTGGCTCGATTTCCTCGTCCATCTCACTGCAGTGGTGGCACGTGCCCCATCAGGCTGTAATAAAAAGGACACGAGCCAGCACATGGGAACATTTGGTGCCAGGCACAGAAGTGCTCAAAAATACTAGTGATCACGGTCACCTCCTCCTTGGATAAAATGTGTCACCAGAGGGCTTTTGTTAATGTGTCCAAGCGGAGACCATTTCACTGTGCTCTTGCCTCCAGCCTCCTCTGCCTCGGGGACCGATGCGTGACCTGCGGGCATGCCCTGCTGACGTCGCTGTGGAATCGGGACTCCCTGCACCTCGTTGGCCAGAGAAAGGCAGAATGTCCCATCCTGCCCTCCCAGCAGACAGCCTGCCAGCAGCCCCTGAGATTCTGAGCCCCGCACGGATCCTGGCTTTTTACAGAGAGCTCAGAGAGAGCATCTGCGGCAACTCCCAGGTCAATAAATCACTGCTGGAGTTGTAAATTCAATACAGTCGCTCATTCTCCGGGGCCATTTCATAGACGCCATAAATATTTGAAGCGGAACCTTCCGAGAGTGCTTTAAGAAATTGGTAGCAATCAAGGCCCTGGCTCAGTGGCAAGTGGTTTTGCCTTTGGCTTAGAGGGTGTGTGCTCCTTGTCAGAGCTTCAGAGAAAGACTGGCCTGCACTGTGCAGGTTCTGGGGAGTTTGGCTTTAAGCAAATGTCAAGGCAGAAAAGGAAATATTTACTGCACCAAGACCAGTGATTCTCAACAAGGGATGGTTTTTTCCATCTAGGGCAAAATTTGACATGTCTGAAGACACTGGTGGTTTTTACAACCTGGGGGAGGGGTTGCTTTGGGCTCTAGTGGGGAGAGGCCAGGGATGCTGCAATGCACCCTACAATGCCCAGGCCAGCAGCTACCCACACAGAGGGTCATCTGGCTCTGAATATCAGCAGGGCTGAGGTTGAGAACCCCTGGTTGAGTCCTCTGGCTCCTGACACGTCCGCCATAGAGACTTGCTTTATTTACCTGTTCCCTGGTCCCCTCCCCCTTGTTTTATAAGCTCTTTGTCTACTAAATGAAATGCCTGGTTTCAGTCATTATATATTTTACATTTAAAAATACTGAAGCCAATCAGAGCTTTCTAATCAGTCCATTCATTCCACAAACATTTGCTGACCTCCACCGCATGCCAGGCCTGGACTTGGTGTGGGAGGGGAAGTTAAGAGGGTGGCGATGAAAAAGACCTGACCTAGTCAGGGTGGGTCCTGCCCCGTGGAGCTCCCCATGCACTGGAGATGTGGAGCTGTGGGTAAATGCATCTCCATGCAGTCAGCTGTTCTGTGTACCTTGAGGGGAGGGATGCAGGGAAGGGATGGTTCCACCTGGTTTAGGGGAATGGGAGGTTAGCCATGAAGAGTATTTAGTGCTGAGCAGAGTATCTAGTACCAATGAGGAGTTCCATGCATGAGTGAGGTGGGGAAGGGTGTTAGGGTCAGAGGGAATAGCATGTGCAAAGGCTCTGAGCATGGAACCGATGGGAGCATGAGGGAACTGCCAGTGGTAGAGAAGAGTGTAAAGCATAGGCATGGAGGGGTGAGAGGTGAGGCCAGAGAACTGGGCAACATCCAGGGCAGGCCCATGAAGGGCCCGATGTGCCAGTGTCAGAGTCCAAGGCAGCCAATCAAAATTCCTTCCCTTCTGGGCTTGGAGGCCTTGGAGGCATAGATTCAGGTGCCACGTGGAGGACCAGACTATTGGCCTAATGAGCAGAAGGAGGGCTGGACACACAGCCATGATGGGCTTCCCATCACCTTCCACCCCTCCCTCCCCAGGGTGGAACAGATGTGTGCAAAGCAGCCCCTTACCAGCCAGCAGCAAGAGGCGTGGCCTCAGCCCCACCAGCAAGCCCTCCCCCCAGAACACAGGCCAGTGTCCAGGAGAGCAGGATGCCTCCGTGCCCAGGGCAGATTGCCCAGGAGGAGAGTTGGGGACTCGGGCCACGCTTGCCCACACCTTGTCCCCAGACTCATCCATCAAACTTGCTGTTTCCCTCCTCGAAGGGGCCAGGGAAGGGCTTGAGGGGACAGGTAGACACCACCTTCCAATCGTGTCCCCTCCTGGCTATGGCTGTCCAGTCATGTAAGGACAAGGATGGGGCGGGGACTTCCTAGCCCTAGGCAGAAAGTACGGAGATTTTGCTTTAACGTGGTTAACCCTCTCCTTAAAAATAAAATAATCGAGGAAGTTCCCATTTATCCTTCCCCAGCTTCTCCGAACGTTAGCATCTTAGCTACCCCAGGACAATTACACAGACGAATGCGTTCTGGGGGAGGGGATTGGGAAGCCACTGAAGCCTAAGAGAAGCAGCACAGGGGAGCCAGCCTTGGCACACTGAGTTGCTACCCTTTTAATTAGCTTGTGGGGTTTAGGCTGGGTCGTCATATTCATTCATTTGCTGTTTGATGGGTTTACCAACGGATCAATCCACCGACTCGTTCAATAAGCATCCTGCAGTAGCTGCTCGGTGAGGGCTATGTCCCCAGGGAGGTAATGAGAGCCAGAAGGGAAGGCTGTGCTGTCAGCCTTGGTCCTTCAGACCTCCCCAAACCCTGCAGCCCCATGACCACCCTACCTGGGGTCCCCCAGATTGGAAACCACTGCTGTCATTGCTCCCCGGCTTTCTTTGACCATTTCAGCCGCACCACCACCCTCATACATTCCAGCTATGAGGTGTCCTGCAGAGTTCTTCAGTAACATTGATTTTGTGATCCTCTGTTGTCCCCCTTTATTTTGGCCCCCTCTTTTATCTTTCGTCCTCTTCCTTTACTTTGTCCCTTCTGTTGTCCCCTCCCCACCCTCACCCCCCTCTATTTGGGACAACGCCATCAGAAAGATGATGAAAAGAGGACACACGCCCAGTCGAGTCAAGGTGATCAGTCAGCTGAGCTGTTCTGCTGAACCAGCAGGGTGCCCTGCGCCCCCACTTCTCATCCCCAGGACGTTCTAGAAGTTTCTCGCCGCAAGATGCTTGTCTTTTAGTGCTCAGCGCTGGCTCTGCTTCCCACTTCGGCAGAGCCATGACGAGGAAATCTATTAAGGAAAGCCAAGGCAATCTTTGCAGCTTAACTCAATGATTCCATCATAAATCACGTCCTGAAAGCCCGAAGCCACTGACTCCGGCCTGTGCCTGGAGCGAGGGGCGGCCCCGAGCTGGGCATGTGTGCGCTGCGCCCCGCGTGGAGCTTTGGCAGAGGTGGAGAGCAAGCCCTGTGCTGTCGCTGCCGCCCGGCCCGCCCTCCGGAGGGGCCCTGTGGCCACCCCCTCGGGGGTCTGGGTGCAGTCAGGGCCCAGCCTCTGCAGGTGCTCCAGGGCCAACGGGCAGGACCCACTCCGGGGACACAGCAGTGCAGGAGGAAAGAGCATGCCGGAGCTGGTCCCGGTCGCCCCACTCCCAGAACGCCACTGGGAGTGACACTGAGGTTCCTGGGGACCAGCCAGATGGGCCAGCCTGGGCCTCCACGGCAGGACCCCATTTGTCAAAGGGCTGTCAGCAGACGACAACGTGGACGTCTCTGGGGGCATCTCGGCCAGGTTCTGCAGAGCGGGAGCCCTGGGACCCAGTGAGGTAAATGCACCCCCCAACCCCCACCCCAGCCCAGCCCTGTGAAAGGGCCCTGCCTGCTTTTAGACAAATTAGAGAGAGGGGTTGCCTTGGCCGGTGGCCAGGCAGTCAAGCCTGAAGTGCAGCTTCTCTCCCTGCTGCCTGATGTATCTTCCTGCGCTTTGGGGGGGG
>PVIY010045961.1:0-18763 GCA_004026745.1 Myrmecophaga tridactyla | reverse complement strand
TTCTCCTCCTTTTCCCTTCTCTTCTCCTTCTGGGACACCTGCAACACATATATTCATGCGCTTCATATTGTCTTTCAACTCCCTGAGTTCCTGCTCGTATTTTTCCATTTTTTTTCTTATAGTTTCTGTTTCTTGTTGGATTTCAGATGTTCCGTCCTCCAGTTTAGAAATCCTATGTTCTGTCTCTCGAAATCTACCATTGTAGGTATCCATTGTTTTTTTCATCTCTTCTACTGTGTCTTTCATTCCCATAAGTTCTGTGATTTGTTTTTTCAGACTTTCAGTTTCTTCTTTTTGTTTTTTCCTTGCCTTCTTTATATCCTTCCTCAATTCATTGATTTGGTTTTTGATGAGGTTTTCCATGTCTGTTCATACATTCTGAATTAATTGTTTCAGCTCCTGTATGTCATTTGAATTGTTGGTTTGTTCCTTTGACTGGGCCATATCTTCAATTTTCCTGGTGTGATTTGTTATTTTTTGCTGGCGTCTAGGCATTTAATTACCTTAATTATTTTATTCTGGAGATTGCTTTCACTTCTTCTATCTAGGATTTTCTTGCTGGATGAATTTGTTTTTCTTATCCTGCCCTGTGTGTGGTGCTTATCTGACTGCAGGTCCCACCAGCATAAGATGATGTGGTACCTTTAACTTTGGTTGGGGGTGGGGTGGAGACAGAGGAGAGGTTGTAGGCTGGTTTTAATGGCTTCAAATTACCAAGCCCTGGTGTCTGAATTCCTTGAGGGAGGGATTCCACCTGAGTTGGGCTTCACCCCTGCCCTGTGGAAGGCACAGGCTCCAGACAAGCCCCCAAAAGAGCTCACTTCTGCCTATGCCTGGGGCAGTTGCAGCCTGAAAAGTCCTGCCGCTGTATCCCGAGGCAGTCAAGCCTTTGTAGATACACAGCCACAAAAACCTCTGCTTCCTTCTTTTTTTTCCCCCCCTTTTTCTGTCAGTCCTGCCCCCTTGGTGCCGGGGCAAAAATGAGCAACCTCCGCTTTGATCAGGTTCACCTAAGCTGGGGGCCTAATTTTAGTAGTCAGAATTTGTTAATTAGTTCCACAATTGGCGTTTGATTGTGCCCAGTCTTAATTGTATTTTTTGAGGAATTATTTTATTAGCAGCTATTTACATTCCTAAGTATAGGTAAGGCTCAGTTTTTTTAATCTTTTCTGGAGCTATTTGCAGCCCATATTGAGGTAAAATTTTTTATAATAGCACCAAAAACCTTTTCTAAAGAGTCATCATTGTCACGTGCAATTAAAATACCATCCATATAATGAATGGCAAGGGCCTCTGGAAATTTATTTCTTATTTCTTGTAAGGGTTGATGCACAAATAGTTGACACATGGTGGGACTGTTCATCATCCCTTGGGGTAAGACACACCATTGATATCTTTGCATCGGAGCCTGATTATTCGGTGCCAGGACAGAAAACGTAAACTTTTCTTTATCTACTGGATGCAAAAGAATAGTAAAAAAGCAATCTTTTAAATCAATAATAACCAATTTCCAATTGAGGAATTATAGAGGGTTGAGGAAACCCTGGTTGAAGTGCACCCATATGGCTTATGGCTTTATTTACTGCTCTTAAATCAGTTAGCATTCTCCATTTCCCAGATTTCTTTTTAATAACAAAAACTGGAGAATTCCATGGACTTTGGGAAGGTTCAATATGTTGTAATTGTAATTGCTCTTTAATGAGATTATTAAGGGCATTCAATTTTTCTTGAGGAAAGGGCCATTGATCTACTCATATTGGTTTTGTAATAAGCCATGTTATTGGGGTAATTATGCCGTTCATTTCAATGGCCCCCATTATAAATTTGTCTGCTCCTTAGAATATCCTAGCCCTCGATAATCCCTTGTTTGCCTAGTGTTTTGAAATTGCATCTTCAAGTATAGTTGTTCTGCCTTATCTGATAAGTGGGGAATATGTAAATATGCTCCCCACTGCGAAAGCAAGTCTCTGCCCCAGAGATTCAAACCGACATCTGCCACGGAAGGTTGTAATGTTGATTTTTGTCCTTCTGGGTCAATTACCTTAAATGTTTCAGTACTTTGATAAATATCAGTCATGGTACCTATGCCGGTAAAAACAGTAGTACCTTTAATGTCCTTTAAAACGACATTAACCTTTTTTAATGTCAAATTCTGGGGCCAATATTTTTTAACCATGATAGGTACATCAGCTCCCATAACAATCAATTCCAGAAAAATTTTATCTTTTATAGTAATAGTAATTTCTGGGCTGTCATCCCCAATAAATGTTTGCCAATAAATTTCATTTCCAGTTGACCCAAGGCCTCCTTGATGGTTAAAGGGCAGAAAGGAACATGATAAGGTAAAAGTAGTAATTGAGCAATGCGTTGCCCAGTTTTAATTTGAAAAGGCTGTAAAGATAGAGCCATAATTTTCAATTCCTGTTTATAGTCACTGTCAATTACACCAATTTGTATTAATAGACCCTGCTTAGTTTAACTACTTCTTCCAATTATTAAGCCAACAGTATGGTTGGGCAGAGGGCCAGAAACTCCAGAGCTAATTAATTGAATACCCATTTCAGGTTGAAGTAAAATATCCTCAGCTGCTGGTAGATCTATTGCAGCATTACCGTGAGTTGCAGCTTTTAACTCTAAGATTGGGACACATGATTTTTGCCATTGCTGACAGGACACTGTATCTGTGGAGCTTGGCTCATGTTGTTTCTCCTGGGGCCCTGAGCTAAGCCCACAAAATGGTTTGCCAATCCTTTCAATGGATTACCATTTTTAGGTATTTTAGAATGACATTCATTAGCCCAATGAAAGCCCTTTTGACAAATAGGACACAATTTGGGTGGCAATTTCTTAGTTGGGATGGGATTATTAACATGAAAGGATTTACAGTTTTTCTGAAAGTGCCCTAATCTTCTGCATTTAAAACAATTTCCTTTGTTTTAATTCAAGTTAGACATCATGGCAGCTGCCAATACTGCCTTTTGATGAAAAGTAGACCCAATGTCCTGACAGGTTCTTATATAGCCCTGTATGGAACCACAGGCAGTTTTAATGGGTTGAATAGCCTTTTTACACTCACTGTTAGCATTATCAAGGGCTAATATCATTAAAATTAAATCACGGGCTTCAGGTACCTGCACAATTTTTTGAGTCATGTCTGTTAGATGTGCCACAAATTCAACATATGGCTCATTATTTCCTTGAATTACTTTAGCAAAAGTTAAAGCAGGCTTTCCTGGCACAGAAATTCTTTGCCAAGCTACAAGGCAGGCCATTCTGATTTGGTTGATAGCTCTATCATCATATTGTAACTGTCTTTCAATACCTGCCCACTGGCCAGTGCCCATGATTTGTTCTGCTGTTATTAACATTGGAGCTTGGTCATAAGCATTCCTCCTAGCCAATTGATTAGCTTCATCAGTCCACCAAGTTTTAAATTGTGAAAATTCAGCCACACTTAAAACAGTTCTGGCTAGCATCTCCCAATCCCAAGGAAGTAATCTATCAACATGAGGCATGCCTTGGGCTAAACCTGTAGTATATAGGGAATTCACTCCATACTGGGCACAAGCTTTTTTCAAATCTTTTAACAATTTAAAAGGAATGGGCTCATGATGAATTTCTAAAGTGCCCTGAGGATTATTTTGATTGGGAGGCAAGTGATTAACTGTCACAGGAAAAGTTGATAAAAGTTGTACTGCCTCCAAGTCCCCTTGCTGAGATTCCTGTAGTAGACATTTCATTATAGGTTTTTTAGGTATAGGCTTTGGTATTATTACACGATTCATATATATAGCTGAATTGCCAGTATCTGTAAACTACAGATTCTGAGGAGGCTTTGAAATTAAGGGACTGGGCTTAGGGGTAGAAGGTGGATTGCAAATTTGTGCAGGGAATATGGAATTTTGTTGATGTAAAGTAGACACACTATTAGCTTTTGTTTGATAAAAGTCTGGGAAGTCTTGAGGGCAAGTGAAACTAGCCTTATTTTTAAAAAGTTTGGTATGGGCAGCAGTGTAAAAACACTGAGAGTGCATAGATTCAACATCTTCCTCATCTGTCCTTACACTCTCCTTCTCGTTAGGTTTTATTCCCTTTTCATTTATACCTGCAGTCGCAGTCATGTTTTTTACGGAAAAAATCAGTTTCCCCATCTTCACTTTCTGACTGTAAGAGATCTAATGCTGCAGCTATTTGATGACACAATGCCCATGCGGATAATGGGACAGTCTCCCCATTTTGATAAGTCCTCAGAAGAGCCTTCATAACTAAATGCCATTGTTTTAAATTCAAAATATTATGACCCTCAGGGTGAAACCAATAACAATGTTTTTGAATGAGATCAAATAAGCTTAATAATTCAGATGTTTTAACAGAGACACCAGTAGCTTCTAACAATGTTTTCAACACACAAACATACTCCTCCAGCTGCCCATTGTGATTACCCATTACCCTGATGCTACAAGGAAAATGCTTACTTACCAATATAACTTACTTTACCAATATGACTCAAGTTCTCTTCTATCAGCTGGACAAACATCCCTCTAATGGAGACTTTTCCTTGGTTCCTCAATATTGTTTCCGAGTCTTCTTTTTCTTTGAGCCCCATGTTGGGCGCCAGATCTTGCTTCCTATGGGACTGGAGCTCAAAGAATATTAAGGAATGATGAGAAAGAGACAGGGCCAGGGGGCCTGAAGATCAGTGATAACAGACAACAGACAACTTTATTCTTAACCAGATCCTGCTTATATACTGCAGGATGACAAAAAGCATGCATGCATTTCCTGAGGGAACAGAGTGCTTATCTTCCTTCATACTTGAGATAACCATTTGGGGTAAACAAACATTCTCTTCCTCCCAGACTGTTCTACATAAATCAGATAACATAAAGCAGATTACAATCTCCACAGTTTACTGCCGCCACCACCCTAATGCGATCTGCTCCCAACTAATTCCACAGATCTTATTTTAAAACTTTCTCCTACAATAGTATCATATCATCTGCAAACAGTGAGAGTTTTACTTCTTCCTTTCCAATTTTGATGTCTTGTATTTCTTTTTCTTTCCTAATTGCTCTGGCTAGAACTTCCAACACAATGTTGAATAACAGTAGTGATAGTGGACATCCTTGTCTTGTTCCTGATCTTAGGGGGAATGTTTTCAGTTTTTCTCCATTGAGGATGATGTTGGCTGTGGGTTTTTCATATATTCCCTTTATCATTTTGCAGAAGTTCCCTTCTATTCCTATCCTTTGAAGTGTTTTCAACAAGAAAGGATGTTGAATTTTGTCAAATTCCTTCTCTCCATCAATCAAGATGATTATGCGGTTTTTCTGTTTGATTTGTTGATATGGTGTATTACATTAATCGATTTTCTTATGTTGAACCATTCTTGCATACCTGGGATGAATCCTACTTGGTCATGATGTATAAATTCTTTTAATGTGTTGCCAGTTTTGATTTGCTAGAATTTTGTTGAGGATTTTTACATCTATATTCATTAGAGAGATTGGTCTGTAGCTTTCTGTTTTTGTAATATCTTTGTCTGGCTTTGGTATTTCGGTGATGTTGGCTTTGTAGAATGAGTTAGGTAGCTTTCCCTCCTCTTCAAATTTTTGAAGAGTTTGGGCAGGATTGGTACTAATACTTTCTGGAATGTTTGGTAGAATTCATATATGAAGCCATCTGGTCCTGAACTTTTCTTTTTGGGGAGCCTCTTAATGAGTGATTCAATTTCTTTACTTGTAATTGGTTTATTGAGGTCGTCTATTTCTTCTCGAGTCAATGTTGGTCGTTCATGCCTTTGTAGAAAGTTGTCCATTTCATCTACATTGTCGTGTTTATTAGCATAAAATTGTTCATAGTATCCTCTCCTTACCTTCTTTATTTCTGCGGGGTCAGTGGTTATGTCTCCTCCTCCATTTCTGATTTTATTTATTTGCATCCTCTCTCTTCTTCTTTTTGTCAATCTTGCTAAGGGTCCATCAATCTTATTGATTTTCTCATAAAACCAGCTTCTAGTTTTGTTGATTTTCTCAATTGTTTTCATGTTCTCAATTTCATTTTTTTCTGCTCTAATCTTCATTATTTCTTTCCTTTTGCTTCCTTGGGGGTTAGTTTGCTGTTCTTTCTCTACTTCTTCCAAGAGGACAGTTAATTCCTCTATTTTTTACCTTTCTTCTTTTTTGATATAGGCATTTAGGGCAATAAATATCCCTCTTAGCACTGCCTTTGCTGCATCCCATAAGTTTTGATATGTTGTGTTTTCATTTTCATTTGCCTCAAGATATTTACTGATTTCTCTTCTAATTTCTTCCTTGACCAACTGGTGGTTTAAGAGTATGTTGTTGACAAATGCTAGGTCAAGCCTACTTAAAATTAGGCCTAAGAGTCACCTCTAAGAGAACCTCTTTTGTTACTCAGATGTGGCCTCTCTCTCCAGCCAACATAACAAGCAAACTCACCACCCTTCCCCTGTCTATGTGGGACATCACTCCCAGGGTGGACCTTCCTGGAAACATGGGACAGAAATCCTAGAATGAGCTGAGACTCAGCATCAAGGGATTGAGAAAAACCCTAGAATGAGCTGAGACTCAACATCAAGGGATTGAGAAAACCTTCTCGACCAAAAGGGGGAAGAGTGAAATGAGACAAAGTGTCAATTCCTTAGAGATTCCGAACAGAATCGAGAGGTTATCCTGGAGGTTATTCTTACATATTAAGTAGATATCATCTTGTTATTCAAGATGTAATGGAGAGGCTGGGGGGAACTGCCTGAAAATGTAGAGCTATGTTCCAGTAGCCACGTTTCTTGAAGATAATTGTATAATGATATGGTTTTCACAATGTGACTGTGTGATTGTGAAAACCTTGTGTCTGATGCTCCTTTTATTACCTTGTCAACAGACGAGTAGAACAAATGGAATAAAAAAAATAATAGGGGAAACAAATGTTAAAATAAATTTAGAATGAAATGCTGGTGATTGGTGAGGGAGAGGGGTGGGGCTTATGACATGTATGATTTTTATCTGTTTTCTTTTTATTTCTTTTTCTGAATAGATGGAAATGTTCCAAGAAATGATCATGATGATAAATATGCAACTATATGATGATATTGTGAATTACTGATTATATATGTAGAAAAGAATGATCAAAATAAGAATGTTTGCTTTTGTTTGGTGTTTTTTGGTATTTAAAAAAATAAATAATAATAATTTAAAAAAGAGTGTGTTGTTGAGGCTCCACATATTTGTGAATTTTCTGGCACTCTGCCTATTATTGATCTCCAACTTCATTCCTTTATGATCTAAGAAAGTGTTTTGCATGATTTCAATTTTTTTAAATTTATTGAGACTTGCTTTGTGACCCCACATATGGTCTATCCTTGAGAATGATCCATGAACATTTGAGAAAAAGGTGTATCCTGCTGTTGTGGGGTGTAATGTTCTATAAATGTCTGTTACGTCTAGCTCATTTATTGTATTATTCAAATTCTCTGTTTTTTTATTGGTCCTCTGTCTAGATGTTCTGTACATTCATGAGAGTGTGGAAATGAGGTGTCCAACTATTATGGTAGATGTGTCTATTTCGCTTTTCAGTGTTTGCCACATGTATTTTGGAGCATTCTGGCTTGGTGCATAAATATTTATGATTGTTATGTCTTCTTGCTGAATTGTTTATTTTATTAATACATAGTGTTCTTCTTTGTCTCTTTTAACTGTTTTACATTTGAAGTCTAATTTGTTGGATATTAGTATAGCTACTCCTGCTCTTTTCTGATTGTTATTTGCATGAAATATCTCTTCCCAACCTTTCACTTTCAATGTACTTTTATCCTTGAGTATAAGATGTGTTTCCTGTAGACAGCATATAGATGGGTCCAGTTTTTTAATCCATTCTGCCAGTCTATGTCTTTTGATTGGGGAGTTTAATCCATTAACATTTAGTGTTATTACTGTAAGGGTAGTGCTTCCATCATTTTGCCTTTTGGATTTTATATGTCACATCTAATTTTTCTTCTTTTTACCTTTACTGATAGTCTTACTTTCTACACTCACCTCCACACCTCTTTCTTCTGTCTTTTCATATCTGCCTTTAGTGCTCCATTTAGTATTTCTTGGTCAGAAATTCTCTCAGTGATTTTTTGTCTGAAAATGTTTTAATTTCTCCCTCATTTTTGAAGGACAATTTTGCTGGATACAGAATTCTTGGTTGACAGTTTTTCTCTTTTAGTAATTTAAATATATCATCCCACTGTCTTCTCACCTCCATGGTTTCTGCTGGGAAATCTATGTGTAGTCTTATTGTGTTTCCCTTGTACGTGATGGATTGCTTTTCTCTTGCTGCTTTCAAGATTCTCTCTTTCTCTTTGACCTCTGACATTCTGATTAATAAGTGTCGTGGAGTACGTCTATTTGGATCTGTTATCTTTGGGGTATGCTGAACTTCTTGGATCTGTAATTTTAAGTCTTTCATAAAAGTTGGGAAATTTTCAGTGATAATTTCCTCCATTAGTTTTTCTCCTCCTTTTCTCTTCTCTTCTCCTTCTGAGATGCCCACAACATGTATATTCATCTGCTTCATATTGTCATTCAATTCCCTGAGTCCCTGTTCATATTTTTCCATTTTTTCCCTATATTTTCTTTTGTTTGTTGGATTTCAGATATTCCATCCTCCAGTTCACTAATCCTATCTTCTGCCTCTTGAAATCTAATATTGTAGGTTTCCATTGTTTTTTTCATCTCTTCTACTGTGCCTTTCATTCCCATAAGTTCTGTGATTTGTTTTTTCAGACTTCTGATTTCTTCGTTTTTTCATTCCTTGCCTTCTTCATATCCTCCCTCAATTCATTGATTTAATTTTTGATGAGGTTTTCCATGTCTGTTCATATATTCTGAATTATTTGTTTCAACTGCTGGATCTCATTGGAATTGTTCGTTTGACTGGACCACATCTTCAATTTTCCTAGTATAATATGGTTTTTTTTGCTGGCATCTAGGCATTCAATTACCTTAATTAGTTTATTCTGGAGATTCTTTTCACTTCTTTTACCTAGGGTTTTCTTGCTGGATGAATTTGTTGTTTGTCTGTTCTTTGACATTCAGTTCAGCTTTTTCTGGACCACTAGCTTAGGTTTTGTTTAACAGAGGAGAATTTTTCAGTTCTTGTATTCTTGTTTCTTGCCCTCCCTATATGGTGCCTCCCCCCTCCCCCCCCCCCCACTTAGGAGGGTCTACTTAGTATTATAGACCTCCACTGGATTTTCCCAGACCAAACTGGCCTCCTATCAGGAGGAAAGGGTCACCTGCATCAGTTTTCCCTGAGGGTGAGACCAAGCAGTTTGAAAGACTTTCCTGTGAAGTCTCTGGACTTAACTTTTTCTTATCTTGCCCAGTAAGTGGCACTCGTTTGCCTGCAGGTTCCACCAGCATAAGATGATGTGGTATCTTTAACTTTGGCAGACTCTCCCTGCTGGGGGCATGGTGGAGATAGAGGAAAGGTTGTAGGCTGGTTTTAATGGTTTCAAATTACCAAGCCCTGGGGTCTGAATTCCTTGAGGGAGGGATTCCACCTGAGTTGGGCCTCACCCCTCCCCTAGGGAAGGCACCGGCTCCAGACAAGCTCTCAAACAAGCTTGTTTTTGTCTATGCCTGGGGCAGTTGCAGCCTGAGAAGCCCTGCAGCTTGGTATCCAAAGGCAGCCAATCATCCATGGAAACACAACACAAAAACCTCTGTTTCTTTTTCCATTAGCCCTGACCCTTAGTGCCAGGGCAAATATCAGTGACCTCCACTTTGACCGGGTTCACCTGAGCTGGGGGCCTAGTTTTAATAATCAGAATTTGTGAATTAATTCCACACTTGAAGCTTAGTTGTGCTCAGCCCTTGCTGCTGGCAAAGTCCCTTTCCCTTCCCCTCTGGGAAGCAGCCTGTGGGGGAGAGGTGCTGGCTGCTGCAGCTTGGGGAACTCACTGTTCTGGGTGGGCTCACAGTTGGTCCAGCTGGTCCAGACTGTGATATGCTATGTGTCTGGTCACTGACGTGGCCCCAGGAGCTGTTTTCTATCGTTACTGGTTATTTAGTAACTGTTCTGGAGGACGAACTAAATCCTACATCTTACTAAGCCACCATCTTGGCTCCTCCTCCTATTTATTTATTTTTAATCTCTATATTTTACTCATCTATACATAGTAGATAAAAGAGGCATCAGACACAAGGTTTTCACAATCACACAGTGACATTGTGAAAGCTATATCATTATACAATCATCTTCAAGAAACATGGCTACTGGAACACAGCTCTACATTTTCAGGCAGTTCCCTCCAGCTTCTCCATGACACCTTAACTAAAAAGGTGATATCTATATAATGCATAAGAATAACCTCCAGGGTTTCTCAACTCTGTTTGAAATCTCTTAGATTGACATTTTATTTTGTCTCATTTCTCTCTTCTCACTTTTTGTTGAGAAGATTTTCCCAATCCCTTGAAACTGAGTCAGAGTTCATTCTAGGATTTCTGTCCCACATTACCAGGAAGGTTTACACCCCTGGGATCAAGTCCCATATAGAGAGGGGGAGGGCAGTGAGTTTGCTTGTCATGGCTGAGAGAGAGTGGCCATTCTGAGCAATAAAAGAGGTTCTCTGGGGGTGACTCTTAGGCCTAATTTTAAGTAGGCTTAGCCTGTCTTTTGCAAGGATAAATTTCATATGAACAAACCCCAAGACTGAGGGCTTGGCCTATTGCTTTGGTTGTCCCCACTGCGTGTGAGAATATCAGGAATGCTCCACATGAGAAAGTTGAATTTTCCCCCATTCTTGCCATTCCCCCAAGGGGACTTTGCAAATACTTTTTTATTCACTGTTCAAATCACTCTGGGATTATTGGGGCATCACTCTGGAAAAACCTACAAACTCCCATGCCCTACTCAAAGTTCCATGTACTTAAGGTGATCAATTAAACTGTCCACATACGTTATATTAGAAAATGCACTAGTCAATTACAAATTTTGTACCAAATAAACATTTTTCTTGCTTTAGTCTTACACATAACTTAAAGTTTTAAAATATGAATTAACTTCTATTTTCAACACCCTGCAGTATTGACATTACTTTGTTCTTCCTCATGCAAAAACACTTTTTCATTTGTACATTTAGTCACTATCATTGTACACTCTAGGCATTCCTAGATTATACCCTCTCAGTCTTTATCATCTGTCTTTCCTTCTGATTTCATTTGTGCCCCCAGCCCTCTTCCTTCTCTCATTCTCACATTCAGCTTTATTCACTGTACTAAGATGATTGTATTACAGTTAGGTAGTATTGTGCTATCCATTTCTGAATTTTTACAATCAGTCCTGTTGCACAATCTGTATCCCTTCAGCTCCAATTACTCGATATCTACCTTATTTTTATCTCCTGATGGTCTCTGTTCTTAGCTGAAATTCTCCAAGTTCATTCACTAATGTTAGTTCATATCAGTGAGGCCATACGGTATTTGTCCTTTTGTTTCTGTCTAATCTCACTCAGCATAATGTCCTCAATGTCCATCCATGTTACATACTTCATAACTTTATTCTGTCTTACAGCTTCAAAATATTCCATTATATGTATATACCACAGCTTGGTTAGCCACTCGCCTATTGATGGACATTTGGGCTGTTTTCCATCTCTTGGCAATTGTAAATAATTCTGCTATAAACATTGTTATGTAAATGTCCCTTTGTGTCCTTGCCCTCATGTCCTCTGAGTAGATACCAAGCAATGGTATTGCCGGGTCATACGGCAGTTCTATATTTAGCTTCCTGAAGAACCGCCAAACTGCCTTCCACAGCAGTTGTACTATTTTACACTCCACAGTGGTTGTACCATTTGACATTTCCACCAACACTGGATAAGTGTGCCTCTTTCTCCATATCCTCTCTAGCACTTGTCATTTTCTGTTTTATTGACAATGGCCATTCTGGGGGGGGGGAGGGTTGAGATGATATCTCATAGTGGTTTTGATTTGCATTTCCCTAATAGCCAAGGAAGTTGAACATCTTTTCATGTGGCTTTTGGCCATTTGTTATTCCTCTTCTGAGAAGTGTCTGTTCAAGTCTTTTGCCCATTTTGTAATTGGACAGTTGGTCTTTTTGTTGTTGAGTTGAACAGTCTCTTCATATATTTTGGATACTAGACCTTTATCTGATATATCATTTCCAAATATTTTCTCCCATTGTGTAGGCTGGTTTTTTTTTTTTTTTTTTGCTTTCTTGACGAAGTAGTTTGATGCAGAAAATTTTAATTTTAAGGAGTTTCCATTTATTCATTTATTTCTTCAATGCTCGTGCTTCGGGTGTAAGATCTAGGAAGCCACCTCCTATTATAAGATTTATAAGATATTTCCCTACATTTTCTTCTAGCAGTTTTATGGTCTTAGATCTAATGTTTAGGTCTTTGATCCATTTTGAGTAATTTTTGTATAGGGTGTGAGGTATGGATCCTTTTTCATTCTCTTGCATGTGGATATCCAGTTCTCTAGTCACCATTTATTGAAGAAACTATTCTGTCCCAGGTGAGTTGACTTGACTGCTTTATCAGAGATCAATTGTCCATAGATGAGAGGGTCCACATTTGAACACTCTATTCGATTCCATTGGTCAGTATATCTATCCTTATGCCAGTACGACGCTGTTTTGACCACTGTACCTTTGTGATACACCCTATAGTCTGGTAGTGTGAAAACTCCCAGTTCATTTTTCTTTCTCAGGATGTTTTTAGCTATTCAGGGCACCCTGCCCTTCCAGATAAAGTTGGTTATTGGTTTTTCTATTTCTGAAAAGTAAGTTTTTGGGATTTTAATAGGTATTGCATTGAATCTGTAAATCTACTTAGGTAAAATTGACATCTTAACTATATTTAGTCTTCCAATCCATGAACATGATATGCCCGTCCATTTATTTAGGTCTTCTGTGATTTCTTTTAACAATTTCTTGTTCTTTTCTTTGTATAGGTCTTTTGTATCCTTGGTTAAATTTATTCCTAAATATTTTATTCCTTTAGTTGCAATTGTAAATGGATTTTTTTTCTTGATTCCCCCCTAAGAGTGTTCCTTACCAGTATATAGAAACACTATAGATTTTTGAATGTTGGTCTTGTAACCTGCCACTTTGCTGTACTCATTTATTAGCTCTAAGAGTTTTGCTGTAGATTTTTCGGGGTTTTTGACATATAGTATCATATCATCTGCAAACAGGGAGAATTTCACTTCTTCCTTTCCAATTTTGATGCCTAGTATTTCTTTTTCTTGCCTAATTGCTCTGGCTAGAACTTCCAACACAATGTTGAATAACAGTGGTGATAGTGGACATCCTTGTCTTGTTCCTGATCTTAGGAGGAATGTTTTCAGTTTTTCCCCATTGAGGATGATGTTAGCTGTGGGTTTTTCATATATTCCCTTTATCATTTTGCAGAAGTTCCCTTCTATTCCTATCCTTTGAAGTGTTTTCAACAAGAAAGGATGTTGAATTTTGTCAAATTCCTTCTCTCCATCAATCAAGATGATCATGTGGTTCTTCTGCTTTGATTTGTTGATATGGTATATTATATTAATTGATTTTCTTGTGTTGAATCATCCTTGAATACCTGAGATGAATTCTACTTGGCCATGGTGTATAATTCTTTTAATGTGGTGCTGGATTCAATTCGCAAGAATTTTTTTGAGGATTTTTGCATCTGTATTCATTAGAAAGATTTTTCTATAGTTTTTTTTTTCTTGTAATGTCTTTGTCTGGCTTTGGTATGCGGGTGATGTTGGCTTCATAGAACGAGTTAGGTAGCCATCCCTCCTCTTAAGTTTTAATGAAGAGCTTGAGCAGGATTGGTACTAATTCTTTCATGAATATTTGATAGAATTTACATGTGAAGCCATCTGGTTCTGGACTTTTCATTTTGGGGAGCTTCTTAATGACTAATTCAATTCCTTTACTTGTGATTGGCTTGTTGAAGTCATCTATTACTTCTTGAGTCAAAATTGGTTGTTCATGCCTTTCTAGGAAGTTATCCATTTCATCCAAATTATCTAGTTTATTAGCATAAAATTGTTCATAGTATCCTCTCCTTACCTTCTTTATTTCTATGGAGTCAGTGGTTATGTCTCCTCCTCCATTTCTGATTTTATTTATTTGCATCCTCTCTCTTCTTCTTTTTGTCAACCTTGCTAAATGTCCATCAATCTTATTGATTTTCTCATAAAACCAATTTTTGATTTTGTTGATTTTCTCAGTTGTTTTCATGTTCTCAATTTCATTTTTTTCTGCTCTATTCTTCATTATTTCTTTCCTTTTGCTTGCTTTGGGTTTAATTTGCTATTCTTTCTCTAGTTCTTCCAAGTGGAAAGTTAATTCCTTGATTTTTACCCTTCCTTATTTTTTGATGATAGGCATTTAGGGCAATAAATTTCCCTCTTAGCACTGCCTTTGCTGCATTCCATAAATTTTGATATGTTGTGTTTTCATTTTCATTTACCTCGAGATATTTACTGATTTCTCTTCTAATTTCTTCCTTGACCTACTGGCTGTTTAAGAGTGTGTTGTTGAGCCTCCATGTATTTGTGAATTTTCTGGCACTCTGTCTGTCATTGATTTCCAACTTCATTCCTCTATGATCTGAGAAAGTGTTTTGTATGATTTCAATCTTTTTAAATTTGTTGAGACTTGCTTTGTGATGGAGCATATGGTCTATCTTTGAAAATGACCCATGAGCACTTGAGAAAAAGGTATCTACTGCTGTCATGAGGTGTAATGTTCTATAAATATCTATTAAGTCTAGTTCGTTTATTGTATTATTCAAATTCTCTTTTTCTTTATTGATCTTTTGTCTAGATGTTCTGTTCATTGATGAGAGTGGGGAATTGGAAGTCTCCACCTACTATGGTAGATATGTCTATTTCTCTTTTCAGTGTTTGCCTCCTGTATTTTGGAGCACTCTAGCTCAGTGCATAAATATTTATTGTTATGTCTTCCTGTTGAATTGTTCCTTTTATTAATTCATAGTGTCCTTCTTGTCTTTTACAATTATTTTACACTTGAAATCTAATATTTTGGATATTAGTTTTGCTATTCCTGATCTTTTCTAATTGTTGTTTGCATGAAATATCTTTTCCCAACCTTTCAGTTTCAACCTATGTTTATCCTTGGGTCTAAGATGTGTCTCCTGTAAAAGTATATAGATGGATCCTGTTTTTTAATACATTCTGCCAAGTCTATATCTTTTGATTGGGGAGTTTAATTCATTAACATTGTGTTATTATTGTAAGAGCAGTACTTTCTTCTACCATTTTGCCTTTTGAATTTTATATGTTATATTTGAGTTTTCTTCTTTTTACCTTTACTGATAGTCTTCATTTCTACACTCTTCTCCACACCTCTGTCTCCTGTCTTTTCCTATCTGCCTCTAGTGCTCCCTTTAGTATTTCTTGCCAAGCTGGTTTCTTGGTCACAAATTCTCTCCTTGATTTTTTGACTGTAAATATTTTAATTTCCCCCTCATTTTTAAAGGATAGTTTTGCTGGATATAGAATTCTCGGTTGGCAGTTTTTCTCTTTTAGTATATTAAATATATCATCCCACTGTCTTCTCACCTCCATGTTTTCTATGCATAATCTAAATGGGCTTCCCTTCTATGGGGTATGTTGTTTTTGTCTTGCTGCTTTCAAAATTCTCTCTTTCTCTTTGACATCTGACATTCTGATTATTAAGTGTCTTGGAGTATGTCTATTTGGATCTATTCTTTCTGGGATATGCTGTTCTTCTTGGATCTGTAATTTTAAGTCTTTCATAAGAGTTGGGAAATTTTCAGTTATAATTTTCTCCATTAGTTTTTTCCCTCATTTTCCCTTCTCTTCTCCTTCTAGGATGCCCACAGCATATATAGTCATGCCTTCATGTTGTCATTCAGATCCCTAAGTCCCTGCTCATATTTTTCCATTCTTTTCCCTATATTTTCTTTTGCTTGTCCAATTTCTAATGTCCTTTCCTCCAGTTCACTAATCCTGTCTTCTGCCACTTGAAGTCTTACATTGTAGGTTTCCTCTATTTTTTCCATCTTTTCTCCTGTGCCTTTCATTCCTGTAAGTTCTGTGATTTGTTTTTTCAGACTTTTAATTTCTTCTTTTTCCTCTTTCCTTGCCTTCTCTATATCTCCCCTCAATTCACTGGTTTGATTTTTGATGAGGTTTTCCACGTCTGCTTGAGCATCCTGAATTAATTGTTTCAACTCCTGTATCTCATTTGAATTGTAGGTTTGTTCCTTTGTCTGGGCCATATCTTCAATTTTCTTAGTATGATTTGTTATTTTTCCTGGCATCTAAGCATTTAATTACCTTAATTAGTTTATTCTGGAGGTTGTTTTCACTTTTTTTTACCTAGGATTTTCTTGCTGGATGACTCTGTTGTCTATCTGTTCTTTAACATTCGGTTCAGCTTATTCTGGACCTCTAACTTAGGTTTTGTTTAACAGAGGAGAATTTTTCAGTTTTTGTTTTCTTGTTTCTTGCCCTGCCTGTACGGTGCCTTTTTCCCCCTTAGGAGGATCTTCTTAGGTATTATAGATCCTCACTGGATTTTCCCAGACAAAACTGGCCTCCTCTCAGGAGGAAAGAGTCACCTGCATCAGTTTTGCCTGAGGGTGAGAACCAGCAGGTTGAAAGGCTTTCCTATGAAGACTCTATCCTTCCCAGTATGTGGTGCTTGTCTGCCTGCAGGTCGCACCAGCATAAAGTGATGTGGTACCTTTAACTTCCGCAGACTCTCCCTGCTGGGTTCATGGTTGAGACAGAGGAGAGGTTGTAGGCTGGCTTTAATTGCTTCAGTTTTCCAGAACCTGGTATCTGAATTCCTTGAGGGAGGGATTCCACCTAAGTCAGGCCCACCCCTCTCCTGGGGAAGGCACAGATACCAGACAAACTCTCAAAGAAGCTTAATTCTGCCTATGCCTTGGACAATTGGAACCTAAGAAGCCCTGCAGGTGTATTCAAAGAGCAATCAAGCCATAGAAACACAGCCACAAAAAAGAAAAGAGAGAAAAAGCCTTTTCAGAGCAGGACCGAATTCCTCAGGTTTGCCAATCAAGAGCTTGAGTTGGTATGTTGCTCTGTGTATCTCCAGGTCCTATGTGCCCCCTCCTTTCCTTCAAGGCCCAGGCCCTTTCAAGTATTTTGTGCTGTCCAATTGATAAAACCTGTTTCTTTTATTTTTTATTTATTTATTTTTATTTTCCATCTGCTCTACCTCATCTACCCTGGGGCAAAAACCAGCAAATGAGCTGGAGGCCTATTTTTAGTAGTCAGAATTTGTTAATTAATTCCACAATGGGAGCTTGGTTGTGCTCATCCCCTGCTGCTACTAAAATCTCTTTTCTATCCCTTATGAAAGCAGTGGATTGGGGGAACTCATGGTTCTGGGTGGGCTCGCACCTGAGGACTCATATATTTTATAGTAAAATATTTTATCCCCAAAGGTCTATAATACCTAAGTAGACCCTCATCAGGGTGGGGGGAAAAAGGCACCATACAAGCAGGGCAAGAAACAAGAAAACAAGAACTGAAAAATTCTCCTCTGTTAAACAAAACCTAAGCTAGAGGTCCAGAAAAAGCTGAACTGAATGCCAAAGAACAGATAGACAACAAATTCATCCAGCAAGAAAACCCTAGATAAAAGAAGTGAATAAACTAATTAAGGTAATTAAATGCCTAGATGCCAGCAAAAATAACAAATCACACTAGGAAAATTGAAGATATGGCCCAGTCAAAGGAACAAGCGAACAATTCAAATGAGATACAGGAGCTGAAACATTTAATTCAGAATATACAAACAGACTTGGAAAACCTCAACAAAAACCAAATCAATGAACTGGGGGAGGATATAAAGAAGGCAAGGAATGAACAAAAAGAAGAAATAGAAAGTCTGAAAAAACAAATCACAGAACTTATGGGAATGAAAGGCATGGTAGAAGGGATGAAAAAAACAATGGAAACCTACAATGGTAGATTTTGAGAGGCAGAACATAGGATGAGTGAACTGGAGGATGGAATATCTGAAATCCGGGAAGAAAAAGAAAATATAGGGAAAAATGGAAAATATGAGCAGGGACTCAGGGAATTGAAGGACAATATGAAGCACATGAATATACGTGTTGTGGGTGTCCCAGAAGGAGGTGAGAAGGGAAAAGGAGGAGAAAAACTAATGGAGGAAATTATAACTGAAAAGGTCCCAACTCTTATGAAAGACTTAAAATTACAGATCCAAGAAGTGCAGCATACCCCAAAGAGAATAGATCCAAATAGATGTACTCCAAGACATTTACTAATCAGAATGTAAGAGGTCAAAGAGAAAAAGAGAATCTTGAAAGCAGCAAGAGAAAAGCAATCCATCACATACAAGGGAAGCCCAATAAGGCTATGCCTAGATTTCTCAACAGAAACCATGGAGGCAAGAAGACAGTGGGATGATATATTTAAATTATTAAAAGAGAAAAACTGCCAACCAAGAATTCTATATCCAGCAATTGTCCTTCAAAAATAAGGGAGAAATTAAAACATTTTCAGACAAAAAATCACTGAGAGAATTTGTGACCAAGGGACCAGCTCTGCAAGAAATACTAAAGGGAGCACTAGAGACAGATAAGAAGGCAGAAGAGAGAGGTGTGGAGAAGAGTGTAGAAAGGAAGACCATGAGTAAAGGTAAAAAGAAGGAAAATTAGAAGGACATATAAAAGCCAAAAGGCAAAATG
>PVIY010045960.1:0-18679 GCA_004026745.1 Myrmecophaga tridactyla | reverse complement strand
GGCTTTGTGGAGAACCCCTCCTTCTTGCCATCCCAAGGGGTCCCCAGTTTTCCAGCTTCGAGGACGGGGCCATTTCTCATGACCTAGGGCAGTCAAGAGTTCCAGGAATGGCCTCAAGGAACCGGAGACCTAGGCACGCCCCATCTCTAACCCCTGCCTCGCCTGACCCAGACATGCCAGCCCTCCTGAGGTTGCCACCATGTCCCATCCTTGGGGAAGTAAATCCCTCAGCCCAGCTCCTTAGGCCTGGGAGACCTTCAGGGAGCTTTGACAGGGCTTGAGCTTGCTTCCAACCCGTGCCTCTACCACCCCGCCCATCCCTCAGCTCCACAGACCTGGCCAGACCAGCTGGAGAGGCCAGGCGGCTTTCCCACCTTGGGTGCACATCCTGAGGGCCTAGGCAGAGCCTCTGCTCAGAAAACTCGGCACACACACACAAAAAGCCTTCGTTATCAGCACAGTCACTCACAAAGAACAGACTTTATTGAAGTATTTGGCACTAAAACCCATGGAGTTCCAGCCCTGCAGCTGAGTACACAGCCACTTTGCAACTGCACCAGGCATTACATAGGACCAATAAGTTAATATAAAGGACCCTCAGTGTGTAGGGGGGCGGTGCTCAGATGTCTCCTGACTCATTCAAGGAGCTCTAGGCAGCAGGGGAGGGCACAAGGGGTGGGGAGTAGGAGTGGCTGTACAGTGGGAAAAGGGGCTTAGAGACAAACCAGAAGATAACAGCATCCAAAATAGGGCATGAGAACATAATTGGGGAACGAGGTCAATTTAAAAAGCTAGGTTGCTGGAAGACGTGGTAAGAATGTGAGAAATGTCTCCCCCGCCTCCCCACCACCACGGGCTCCTTCCTTGCTTCCCCAGATTCCTGACGGGACCACCTCCATCCTTCCCCGGGTACCCTTGTACAATCAGCCACACTGCTTTCTCTGCACTGGGAGAACTGTGCCTCTTTGGGGTCAGGCATCAAAACTCTTATTGCCAAAATTGTATTCCCAGTCTGCCCAAATCCAGTGAATTTGGAGGAAAGAGAGTTTGGCATGAGTGAAATCAGAACTCAGCTCTCCATTCCCCCTCCTCACTTCAATTCAGCTGCTTTCTCACTGAAAGAGGACCCTACCTTAGTGTCTGACCTAGCTGCAAAGAAAGCCCCAGAGTGAGAGAACCCAGGGATTATGGGAAGGTCTTCGCATTGGCAGTGTCCAGGTTTGCCCCAGTCTCAGCAATTGGGACAATTAACTAATGCCCTTTCAGAAAAACCAGCATTTCTTCAGAGCTGGGGCATGAATAGTCCCATGTTTGTACCTTTTAAGAGAAATCTCCCAACTCAGAGCAGAAGCATAGCTGGGAGGGGCATCGAAGGAGCAGCGCTGCCCCCTTCCCCCAAGAATGCAACACAGAAGGGATGCCTTTCCAAAAAATATTCATAAAGTATTATGGCAGCCTGTTGGCTTCTAGGACTATGATGAAAAGATGTTAGAGATTGCAAGCCTGTGCATGCCTAGAGAGGGCAGAGAAGCGGGCTTCTTTCCACCAACCGCCACCACAGGCCAGCCCCCAGCCCGGCTCCCTGATGCTCAAGCCTCAACCTCAGGCTCGGGCATCTGAGCAGATGCTGGGAGCCCACAGGGCACAGAATGGGTACAGTGACTGAGACCTATAAAAGGATTTATGGAGTCAGGAGATCAACAGGGTCCACAAAGACAGTATCCCATCAGGATATGCTGACCTTTAACCTACCATATGGTGTGTGCATCACAGAGCACATTACAAAAGGGGTAGGAGCTTCTCTCCCGAAGCCCAGGCTAGGGAGTAAATCCCTACGGTACCTGGAGACCCAGACACCTGGGAAATGGGGAAAGAGTCATGTGCACGAATGCGTGCCACGTCCAGCCTCCAGTAATAGTGGGACAGGAGGGCCAGGGGCTGTTCTCCAGAGTTGTCCTTAGAACCAGAGCACAGAAGGTTAAGGAATTCTCCCCAACTATGCTGTCTGTGCTCTGAGTATCCCCTGCCACTTATCTTGCACAAGAAGACAAATACTGTTAGCCAGACAGGCAAGGCCTCAAGTCCAGTAGGCCAGTGTCTGGGGGATAAAACATAATCATATTACAATTTTACAGTGATCTTGAGGATAAAATACACATATAAATTTTCAGGCCATGGCTTCTGAACCAAAACTGTAAAAAGAAAAAACCCTCAGCTCCAGGTCATCGACCTGCGATGGGGTAGGGAGCTGAAGGGAGATGCTCAAAAGTGGGGGAGGTCTCAGGCCTGACCCCGCTATGAAATAGTCTTTTCCAGCTGGTCTTCCAGCAGTGGGGTGGGGGCATTTGGAGCACGGCTACACCTGGCTGATGATCTCTCCATTCTCAGGTACAAAGACTTGCACAGGGGCCCCCTCAGGTGATCTCCGGAGCACACAAACCGTGGGCACCTGCCAGGATCAGGAAGAAAGGAGAGGCAGGTGAGTGAACCAGGTAGCAATGCCCGGACAACAAGCCCAGTGACATCATCCTCGTCCTGTAAGGATGGCTGATCTGAACCAGCTCAGGCCCTGGACTCAGCCCTGCCTTCCCAGGAAGCTCTTTGCTCCCCATGGATCACTCTTTATCCATTTCCCTCTCTACATTCCTCTGAGGTGTGGCTGACACCCTGACCTTCTCCTTCTACTCCTTTACTGGGTTCACTTCTCGTCACCCCCTCCCTATCCGGCAGGTGAGGCTGGGCTGGGCCCAGGCCAAGGACAAGTCCAAGCTCGCATGAAGGGAAAAGCACATCATCTGGAGGGTGCGGCCTGGGACCGGGGCCAGGGTTGCTGCCAGGCCGAGAATGCCAGCTGCAGCCTGGAGAACTGGGGGGTGGGGGAGGGACGTGCAGCTGGGCCTGCTGGGAATCTTGGGTCTCAAAGAAACAGCCTGTTGGTAACTTCTGGAGCACATCCCCTGCAGAGTCCTCCGGCCAGGGAGAAAGAATAAAGAAGGGATTTGTGTGTACTATCCCTATTTCTAGAATGAAGAAACTGGGTGCAGAGAAATAGGGGCAGCCACCTATTGCAAGCCAGAGTGCCATCCCTCTATGTGCTATCCACCAACCTGGCCCGTGGGGCTCCAGGTGATAACATCACTCATGTAGTCCTTACTACACACTCCACATGTATTAACTCATTTTAACATCTCTATCAGATAGGGCTTTACTGTTCCCATTTTACAGAGGAGGAGATAGGCTCAGAGGGGTTAAATAGTTTGCCCAGTTATTCAAGTGTGTAAGTAGCAGCAGTGGGACTTGAACCCAGGTCATCTAGCTTGAGGGTCTGTGCTCTTAACCATTGTACTAGGCTGTCTGCTTCTTGATGTGGTGCAGAGAACAGGTGTTATGGAGGAAGTTGACCAGCAGGCAATCACAAACTCAACCTTCTGCAAACACATTTCCACACTCTCCCTTTGTCCTGGGCCCTTGAAAGTCAAGGGAATATGGGGGTTAATTTCGGACACCAAATTTGATTAGGAACAGAGGCTTATCTGTTCTGTTCTTATATATTTTGTAATTATCTGTGAAGCCGTTAAGAAAAATCCCAGCTATCTGCCAGAAGCATCTCCACCAGAGCACATTGGTATGTGCTCTTGAGCTAGAAATGGCAGGCAAAATTAGGAGGCATTGCAAGGAAGTCAAGACTGACTTCCAAAGCCAAGAGGAAATAACTTTTCATCTGTTCTTCCTAGCTGCGGCTCTCCCTGCCACTAGGCTGTGGGATTATGTCTTTCTATTCTTGGACCTCTTTCACTTCCCAGTGGATTCAGGAAGGGGAGTCCTGACCGGCCCCGGTGTCCCTCCAGGGTTGCCACATACCTGTGTCCGGGGCCCCAGGACTCGCCCGAAGCCCTCTCTCCCCGGGGGCAAGCTCCTGACCCGGAAGGCCCCTTGCCTGTCCAGCGAGTGGGGGCGGGCACTGCGGAGGCGAGCCCGCTCGTGCCACCACTTGAGCTCCTCGGAGACGGCTGCCTTGCTGAGCCCCCGGCCCGAGGAGCTGTCCTTCAGGGAGGGCGTCCGCACGATGCGGCTGTGGGCGGGCACCAGCCGCTGGTAGCGCAGGGGCGCCCCCTCCTCCTTGTAGGCAGGGCCCAGGGCTGCGCGGCACAGCTCCCACTCGCCGGGCGGCAGGGCGCCCTCGGCCACCACCACGTACCGCCCTGCCGGGTAGTACCCGGGGGGCAACAGCAGCTTGGGGTGGTGGGTGGCCAGCTCTCTCCCGCCGGTCGGGCCCCAGGCCCCGTGATGGCGAGGAGGTTCGGGCGGGGAGAGAGGCCGCAGGAAGGAGATGTCAGGGCTGCTGCTGCCGGGTGAGGTGGGGTGGGAGATGCTGGAGACGTCGGAGCCGCTGTCCTCGGAGCAGGAGTGGTAGGCGGGCTGGAGCAGCGGGGGCTTGGTGGCGGGGAAGCAGGAGTCGGGCACAGTCACCGTGTAGTGAGTGGGGCGGCGGCGGGGAAAGGCGCTGCGCCCTCGGCCCTCTGGCCTGGCCCGGAACGAGTCCACCCTGGCGGGACAAGCGGGCACAGTGAGACCAGAAGGCGGAAAAGCAACGCGGGTGGTGGGGACAGAGTTGAAATGGGCGAGACCAGAGCAGCAGACCTCTTGCATGTGCCTGCATGGGCCCCGGCCAGACCATCCCCAAAACGCCCTCTTGGCCTAATGTGGATTCCACACTTTCCATTAACAGGCAGACATGTTCCTGCTTCCTTCACACAACTGGAGAGCATGCTAAATAAATGTCGTGTGTGTTCAGCCATTTTGGGAACATCATGCTCATTGATGCTCCATCCAGGTTTTTGTTCAAGTTGATGCTGTCAGGTATTGAGCTTGCACGAAGGAAAGCTTTATGTGATGGGCAGGATATACACGTCGGCCCTCCCCGGGAGCCCGTGGGGGCTGAAATCCAGCCTTCCCTCTACTAATTCACCCTGGCATGGGGCCGTGTTTACTCAGAGGGTAGCCTTTTTCTAATATCACGAAAGGCACTGTTCATGCTATTGCGGTGATCCTTGCAATACATATAAAATATGAAATCCACTGCTCTACTCCAGATCAGTTGTCTCCAGCTGTCCTCAATCCTGTGCTGCCTGAAGAGTGAGTGAATCGAAGCTGGGAGAAGAGCCCGCAATGCCCGTGTGGTACCTGGACACCCAGGGGGCGTGTCAACATCACCTGACGTCAGTCACTCAAATGACTATCAAGTAGCAGGGGACTCAGAAAGTGACAGATGAACTGAAAACATGTTGCCTGCAGTCACTGACCAATCATAAAGCAAAAGTATCTACCAGCACAAAAGAATGTGGCAAGGATAGAAAACTTAAGTTATACAAAAAGTCATAACTGGGGTCTTTTTGGAAGCAAACAACTTGCTTCACAAATGACTTGTCTTTGCCTTCACTGGCTCTGGCACAGCCTTGGGGCACCCCAAGAAGGGCGTCTAAGGAGAAGCCAGGGCACAAAGGCTGTGTCACCCCAAGGGTATCCCGCCTGCATCCTAGAAGCACCCACACTCTAAACATAAACTCTGGAGGGTTGGTCCTCTCCCTCCCCCTGTGTCCCTGGGGTGCCCCGTCTCTAACCTCAGAGACTGCGACTGGCCGCGCCTCCCCTGCATCTCCGGGGTGGTGGGGGCACTGGCGCGGCCCTGCCGCTGGCCAGGGATGCCGCGGATCGGAACCACATGGTAGGAGACAGGCTCCAGCAGCCACGGGCTGGAGGTGCTGGGCCCCTCCTGTGGAGTGGTGGCTGGGCTGCTGCAAAGAGATTGGAGACAAGTCAGCGGCAGGAACACCTCCAGTCAGGAAACGTGGGCACACAGTAGGAGAGAACCCTAAAGTTAGTGGTGCAAATTGATAGCACACTTGGGGAGCTACCAAAATTCACTCGTCCACCATCATACAAAGGAGAGCGGCAGTCTTCCTACTCGGTCACCTTCTCATCCACTCAGCCCTTGCCCACCCCAGCACAGTTCCAACCAGCTCCCAGCCCTCCTTTCCTCCCCGCCCTGACCTGGACTCGCTACTGGGCTCAGAAGGAGACTTCCTGGGCTTCTCGTAGGGGTGGTCCAAGCTGGTCTCTTTCCAGGGGCTGTTCTGGATTGGGGCTCGCTCCAGGCCTCCAGTCTCAGGTCCTGCCGGCTGCAGACCCTCAAGGCTCTGGGGTGCAAGAGGCCGGGAAGGCGGGGCCGGAGACTCTGGGGGAGGTTTTGGCACTGGGGATTCCTCTGCAGTGGTGAGAGAAACCCGGTGAGGGTAGCAGCTGGGGGAACCGGCCCAACAAGAACCTCTGTAGCCCAGACCTTGCCCTCCCTCCCTGACAAGCTTGTCCAACCGCTCCAGGTCATGGCTCCAGCCCCAGAGGCTCAAACAAGCTTTCTCTTCTTTGGGACCTCCTTCCTTCCTCACTACCCTATTTTCAACCTGCCTCCTTCAAGAAGTCTCCCCAGAATGACTCTTCTTGGCTTCGTTTCCTCTAATCTCTGACCTTAGCTCGCGGTGCTACCAGCCTTCTGTTTACCTAACTTCCTTGCTCATGCTTGTGCCCGTGTGGTCCATGCCCATTTCCTCATTGACCCGGCACTCCCATGGGCAGGTCTGTGCCACCTTCTTGTCCAGCTTGCCACCAGCCCCCATCTGGGGCTTTGTGAACAGGGTACTTACACTATGGATTTGAGTTTCCTACCCCAACACTACTTCTTTTTTTTTCCCAAAGAGCCTGACTCTGGAGGGCAGTGAGTGAGGCCAGATCACTCTTTGGCTGTGAAGTTGCCTGACGAGGTGAAGCCCAGGGAGAAGGCTCTAAAGTGAAGGCAGGGACCCCTGGGACCCACAGGGCCTGCTGGAGTTCATCTTTTCCTCCCATTAAAATTCTTTAGCCTCTAGAATGGGCCAGGTCAGCACATCCCCATCGTCAATGGAGCATGCCCAGGGGCACGTGGACAAGGGTTCAGGTCTGAGCCAAGACCCTGGCCCCAGCGCCCCTGCCTTCACAGCTGCTGCTGAATCTCCACCCCCACGTGAAGTGCTCACTAGCAAACTCTGCCAGAGCCCCAGAGTCTTGCAATAGGAGTCCAGGCCTGACGATAGACTTCCAAACCCCACTCACCGTCCTCCAGGAGCAGCCCATCCGACAGGGAACTATCATCAGAGGCAGTGAGTTCTGGGAAAACCAAAGGAGAGGGAAGAAGAGTGAGGAAATCAACTGCACAGACATGGGTAGCCACAGTGCTGAGCAGCCCAGCCCCAAGGCCTCGTCTCCCAGGACAGTGGACTGTTCTACGAAATACTCAGTGTGTAAATACTATATCAGACATGAATTTATTATTTGGAAATAGAAAGAAAAAAAAAAAATGAAGTCAGGGGCTAGGAGACAAGAGACCTGGGTTTTAATCCTGGCTCTGCCCATAGCTATAGAACCTTGAAAAAACCTCTTCCCTGTGCTGGGCCTCAGCTTTTCCATGTGTCAAAAGAAGCTAGGGCTTCCTGTGGTGGAGGGGAGGAGCAAGATCCATTTTGTGAAGCCCTCGGGATGAAGATAATTTTGCTAACTTTTCTGTAAACTTCTACAAAACAACTCAACTCAAGGATCCACAAACCTGAGGACTTGTGTGCTACCAGCAACAGCAGCAGCACGAGGAGGGAATCTGAGCTGTGGGACCGTGAGACTAATTCATGCTAGGATCTAGCTGGCCAGCCCTAAGGTAAAGAAGGCGCTTCCATTTGTGATATAGCAAGTCGACTAAAGGAAATACCAAGTGGCATTGTAGTCATTACCAAGGAAATCAGAGGGAACTTATTTTACCATCACCTCCAAACATAAAACCTTCATAGCTTAAGGATGAGCCCTAGGTCTCCTGGATAGAATTCACCAAGCATTTACCGCTCACTTTATGAGAATGAAGATGAGGAAATATTAATAGCTAATATTTCTTTAGTACCAAATACTTTTCTAAGTAAATATTTATATGTATATACATACATACACACACATATTAATTCATGTAATCTTCACAACAACTCTAAAAGGGAGATAGTATTATCATCTCCATGTAACAGTTGAGGAAACTGAGGCGCCGAGGTTTTGAATAATTGGCCTATGGTAGTCAGTCAAAATGTGGTTGAGTCAGAATTCACACCCAGGCTGTCCTAACCACAGAGTATATGTTCTTAACCATTACCCTTTATCACCTCTCCTATTAGCTAGCTAATGCATTAAAAAAAAAAAAAAACTAAAGAAAAGTAAACAATTCTGGCCACCTTGGAATTCTGTACCACAGGGTTTGGCAAACTACAGTCCCTGGGTCAATTCCACTCCCCACCTGTTTTTATAAATAAAGTTCTACTAGAACACGGCTGGGCTCGTTTGTTTACGAAATGTCTGGATACTCTGCACCACAATGGCAGAATTGTTAGGACAGAGACAATAAGGCCCAGGAAGCCTTAAATACCTACTCTTTTGTCTTTTACATTGACGTTTGCCACCCCTTGCTCTATAACATAAAGGAAATAAAATCTTTGCCCAGAGCAGTTCTTAAATCTTGCAGGGTATTCCATGCAAGGAATGGGCCTGACCCTGGGCAGGCAATTGAGGAGACAACCTCTTGCTGGATTCTGATCCCTTGCCTCCAATCATTTACAAAATCCTGGAGAATAGAGGTCTTTATTCTTTGCAGATATCAAATTGTAGAAACTGTGGAATTGTTACTATCATGGCCCAGCAATCCAACCAGAGTTAGACTCAGGCAGTTTGATTTGAACCATCGGCCTGGGAGGAATGGCATCATACCCATGTACTGGTGTGAAAGTATTATGTACCCCAGAAAAGCCATGTTTGAATCCTGATTCAATCTTGTGGAGGCAGCCATTCTTTTAATCCTAAATCAAAATTGTAGGGCACAAACTTTTGATTAGATTATCACCACAGAGATGTGGCCCGTTCCAGGTGGGTCTTAATTAGTTTACTGCAATCTTTTAAAAGAGGAAACATTTTAGAGAGAACCAGAAATGACAGAATTTTGTCAGAGAGCTGTACAGATGCTAACATTTGGAGAACTGAGACACAGATGTTCGGAGATGCTTGAAGGCCAGCAGATGTCACCATGAGATATTAAGCAAGCCAGAACCTGGAGAGAGCCAAGAGAAGCCAAGGGATGAAGCAGCCCAGAGAAGCAAAGTGAGGAGCCCCCACAGGAACAGAGGCTGAAAGCAACGGAGCCCAGAAGCAGGTAACAGTAGATACCAGCACATGACTTCCCAACTAACAGAGGTTTTCTGTACGCATTGACCTTCCTTGAGTTAAGGTATCCTTTCATGGATGCCTTAGTTTGGACATTTTTATAGGCTTAGAATTATACTTGTAAACTTGTAACTTATTAAATTCCCCCTTTTAAAAGCCATTCCAGTTCTGGTATACTGCATTCTGCCAGTTTGCAAATGAATACCCACCACTATGCATAAATCTTCATAAAAACAAGCAAATCAGAGTTGTAGAGACCAAAGAGGAACAATGCAGAAAGAATCTAGAGAAACACTGCCCTTGGAGGATGAAGGTGGGCAGAGCACTTCAGCCAGCCAAACACCAGTGGTTCCTGAGCGCTGCTCACCGTGTCTTGTAGGGGCAGCCACGAGCACTGGGGAGCCAGCTTCACTGTCCCAACCAGCCCTGCCCTTGATCCAGCACGGCTCTCCCTTTCTGCAACCTCAGGGTGCCCCAGGCCAGGGGGAACCACAGAAATTATCCTCGTGATCTCCACACATTCTCTAAAACTGCACTGTCCGACATGGTAGCCACTGGCTGCACACAGCTAGTTAAAATTACTCAAAGTTAAGTAAAACTTAAAAGTCAGCACCTCATTCACACTAGGCACATTTCTAGACCCAACAGCCACACAGTGGCTACCATATTGGCCAGCACAGATATGGAATAATTCCATCACCACAGAAATTCTCTTAGCACGGCTGAAGGCAGGCACTGTCCATCAACAAAGGCTTAGGGAGCACCCGTTGCATCAGGGAGCCCTGTGATGGGGCGTCTCTCATCAGGGTCACTGGTGCGAATTAGCCCAACACCTGACCGCTCTGTGTCACCAGCAGAGTACCGGCTAATCACTTTCCCAAATTGTAAAACCCTGTGTGGAGACCACGGATGCTGGCAAATTTTTGTTTTTTGTTTTTCTGTTGGTCTGTTTGGTTTGTTTTTAATTCAAAACTCCTTTCTGCTACTATCAATCCCTCCTTGCTTTCCCCTTTCTGGAAGAAGGGCCACTAAACTGGAATTAGTTGTCTAGAACTGCCTCCTGCACTCCTATGGTTGGACGATAGAGCCCAGGACCTCAGACCCCCATCAAGAACAGGGCTTGAAGTCAGAGAGGACAGGGGTTTGGGTCTTTGTCCCTGATCTGGAGGGTGAAAGTCAGCAGCTATGCCACATGCCTGTCTTCACCTGGGCTGTGTCCCTAAGACGGGTTTCAGATCCACGGCTCCTGTGTCCCACAGACGGTCAAGCCAAAGCAACCACATCTCAGCCCCTCGCATGTCCTGGCCTGCTCCCCACTCCCAGCAAGAGGCATCACTGGTCACAATGGCAGCACCAAAGGGACGCCCACCCTCCACCACCCCAGCACAGGGGGCAGAGGAGGCTGCTGAGCAGTTTGAGGCTAGAGGGGTAAAGGAAGGTTGGAGACAACTGGGATGGGGCACATCTTCCAAGATGATGCTCACTACCCTGAAGACTCCCTATAAGCACAGAGCACGTTGGCCCTTAGGGGTTTCACTTCCATGTTCAAAGCAGCAGCTACCCTTCAAGGGAAGGTCAAGTCTTGGGGGCCCTGTTGGTAGTGGAGGAAACATGAAGAATATCTTTTCCATTAGAGCTTGAGAGACCTGGGGTATTTAGTCTGCAGCCAAGCCAAGCCAGAGCCATTTGAACCAGACAGGTCTGGCCACCTGAGCTGGAGTTGGCTCCACTGTTTACTGGGTCAACTGTCACCTTCTTCCCAGCCTCCCCGCCTTCATTCTCTGCACCTCTAGGCTGCTGCAGGTGACCTGGGAGGTGTCAGGTCACACCCTCTCTACCCTAGATTAGTGATTAATGGGAGTGAGAACTGCTGAGCGACCTGTGCTGGGAAAGCTCCCAGCCCCAAGGCATGGGGCCATGGAATACAGGGACCAGGAAGGGCTTCATGCTTCCATATGAGTGTTCCCAAGGAGGAGAGGAAAACAACCTTCACAGAAAGCCGACCTGATGTGTAGGAATGGGAGTCTGAGAGCGCAGTGGAAGCAGACAATTCTCTAAGCCCAGATGGAGGCCTCTGAAACCAGTTCTGCCCCACAGTCACTGTCCCCTTTCCTACTTCAGTTCCCTCATCTGAGTTACAGTGCCAAAGAGTCAGCAGATCCAACCACGGAGGTCTGGAACCCGATGTGGGAAACCGGGGGGATGCGTGCTGAGCCATGGCACCCTGTGATGGGAATCAGAAGTCAGGGCTGCAGGTCCTGCCCAGGCAGGCTGTGTTTGGGTCAGAGGCAAGGGGAGGGAGAAAAGCCAAACCTAAAGTTTCAATGACCTGTTGGAAGGTAACCCCAGCTGGACACAGCAATGCCATGCAGTTGGCCCTGGGCATCAAGAGCTCCCTAGGAGCCCACCAACCACCAGCCTATGAGCCAAGGGGCTCAGGGAATGGACACCAGGCATGGTAAGGCAGAAAGTGCAGAAATGGAAGAATTCCACCCTTGCCCAGAGTGGTTCTACACACTTAGGGATTATGGGGCGTGGTACTGGAAGAAGTGCTGGATTTCAAGTTAAACACTCCCATGAATAGCTGCTGTGCCCCCACCTCACCCCCCAAATAATTCAGCAATTAGTTATGCACAGCAATAGTCAACCCCTGTGCTTCCTTACTCAGCGAGGGGAAAGCACATTAACTCAGAGCCTCACAGGACAGACCTAGACAAGCCAGTGAGTCTGGAAGACAAGATGATGGGCCTGGGATATTCCAGTTGAATGAACCCTGTGGATTAAGCTCAGGGTCAGCCAGACAAAAATGGCTTTTGTCCAGGAAGTCTTTTTAAAGGCAGTGCATTTCTGGAAGGATGTGGAAGGAAGGAGTGGGATGTTTCCTAAGGAGTTGGGGGAAAAGGCCAATGCTGAGGCTAGTTTGCATTGCAGAGGGAAAGGATGGAGGAGAGGTGGACACAGGGAGCAGGTTTACCCAGCTGGAGCCCATCAGGACATTATACAAGGTGCCCCTAACCAAATGCAAATGGAGCAGCAAGGAGCCAAACTGCCCGCCTGTACCAAATGAACATGCAAACGGCAGGCATGGCCCAGGATCAGAGGTCCTTCAAGGCAGCAGACTCACCTCGGCCCAGGGGGAGGGTTGTGGCAGGAGGGGGCCCCCAGTTGGGCCGCTGCTCCCCAAGGCAGCGCTCCAGCTCCCTCAGCTTTTTCTCCTCCTGCAGCATGGCATGCTTCCGCTGCCGGCGGGCCTGCCTGCTGATGTTCTCCTCCCGGCACAGCCGGCGGGCGGCCTCCGTGATTTGCAGTTGTAGGGCCAGCTCCTGCTCCAGGCTGCTCAGAGGGTCCTGAAGGAGGTGGCAGTAGTGAGGCATGGGAGAGCAGGAGGTTCCAGGAAGACTGAGTACAGCCCTGACCTGGTGTTCTAGATCCTAAACCCTGAGGACAGGAGGGATGGAAACAGCAGCTTCTGTGCACCCAGGGCAGACAGAGGACAGAGTGGTGGGGGAAGCCCAAGAACAAACTTGAGCCACCACTCTCAGCCTGAAAAGCAGGCAAGGGGACCCACCCACGCCTGCCCGCTGAGCCAGTGTCATGGGAACCAAAGTGGGACACTTTCCCTCCTAACCTCAAAGAGCTGGGCAGGTGAGCTCATAGGGCTGCCCGTGGGAAACTCATATGTGGAGAAGAGCACCTGGGTCCTGAGCCACCCTCATCCTTCCTTCTATGCCGAGAGAGAGGAGAACTCAGCCCTAGGGGCCGGAGTAACCTGTCTGAACAGGCTATTTCCTCTCTGGGTTGGTACTTGGGGCCCTTAACTGATCTTCTGCCCACTGGCGGCCTCCCTTGCTCTCCACCTCTTTTGGTTCCTGCAGCGGCACATGCTGCCCTGGCCATCTGGGTCTGCCCCTCCGCAACTCTATGTAAGTTCCTGAGGAACATGGAGCCCACCCCCCTTATTGAGGGTGAATGGGGTGGTGTGGCGATTGCCAAGCTTTCCCCTCCAGATGGTGAGGTTCAGGCCCAGTGATAAACCTGCAGGGAATGAGGAAGCTGATGGCTTCCTGAAGTCCTCACCTCTCTGCACAAGGCCCGCTCGTCCAGTTTGTAAGCAGCTCCGATCCTGCGGCGAATCTTGGGGACATTTTCCCCTGGTTTGAGGGGATATTCTGCTGGTAAGGTGCCCGTTAGCTCCTGTGGTGGAAGCAAGGGCAAGCCACTTTCCAGCACTGACCAACCAAAAGTAGCCTGGCCGACAGCCCCAGGCCTTGCCTGTGCCCACCCTCCCATAGGAGACCAGTCACCCAAGGGCCCCTGGTACACCTGGCCCACTCTTTCGGCCCCCCACCCTCCACCCCCTCCCATCCTCCACACTCACGTGGCTAAGCTGCTTCCACTTTCCCTCAAACCTTCTCCTCCAGAGAGCTCTACCAACCCAGGGACAGTTCTCATCTGTCCTTCTGTGTACTTGGTGCCCCCCGCAGCCCCTCTAGTTAGACCCCACCTGCCCCCAGCCACCTCAGGCCCAGGTCAAAGCACGGCACATAGAGCCACGGTGAACCATAACCGGCTTTGATTTCCAGAACACTCTGGAATGGGGCCCCTCCCTGCAGCCCCACCATCCCAAAATGTGGTTTCAGGGCTCCTCACACGGACCCAGGCTCCCATATGGGTGCGCAGGGGTGGGCCGGGGGGTGGGGTGGGCCTGGGGCTCTCACCGCCTCCCGCAGGCAGAGTCTCCGCAGCTCCTCCAGGCAGGCCTCCAGTCGCTCCTCCAGGGCCCGCTGCTGCTTGCGTACGGCATGGGTCAGTTCCTTCGTCGGGGACACCGGGCTGTCAGGGCCTGCGGGGGGCGGCAGTGGGCACACCCTCAGGGAAGCTGGGGCAAGGAGACCTCCTAGGGCTCCTGGTGACCACCCCCAGGGAAGCACACACACGTACACACGCACACACCCTCGTGCCTGCCCACAGATTACAGGTTAGCTGCTGCGGTCTGTGTCATAACCACAGAACACCGAGTCTCCGGCAGCCCAGAGGCAGCCACGTCACAGCTCAGAGGGCAGGGCTGCCCCACAAGCAACCTGCAGGGGGCAGGGGGCCAGGGGGTGTGGCCAGAGCACCTCCATCCTCTCACCTCCTGCCATCCCTCCCTCCCTCCCTCTCCCTTTCTCGCTCCTCCTCTCTCCCTTCTTCTCTCTTGTTCTTCTCTGCCAAGACCCAGGCTGGACTCACATGCTCAGGCCAGCCAGAGCGGGAGCACTTTTACACGGGCCAGGAGCAATTTTTTAACTGCTTGATAATCACTGGGCCTAAGGCTGAACATTGCAGATCCCTGTTCCAGATAGGCCAGGCCACACGGCCCCAGGAGAGAAAATACACAGGCCCTGAGGTTCCAGTCCGGCTGCTGTCTCCCTCTACTCCTCTCTCCACTCACCAGACTGCAGAATGATGCCACTGTCTGCATCGCTGACCTCATCCTTACTCTCCATGGTGGATTTCCGGGAGGGGGGAGCACAGCGTGGGGAGGAGCGACACCGCTCCCAGCCTGGCCCGGGGCGTGCAGGTGACCTGGAGTTGCCCCAGCTTTTAAGAGAACAATAAGAAAAGCTGCGTGTCAAGCCCCTTGGTTCCAAACAGAGCTTAGGAATCAGTGTGCAGGGGCGGGGGGATTGGAAGTGAGGCTTGCGTTTCTGGGGCTTTCTGGGATGGGGGTTCTCAGCACTGAGGGGGCTGCCAGAGAAGGCGCAGTAGACCTCACCAGCAAACCCTGTTCTCAGTGGGCCCCCTGGGGCCACCTGCACCCTCCGCCCTCCTCCTAAGAGGCCTCTAGGCCAAAATCCTCTAGGCCCAAGTGGGCGGTGACAACGGTGGTGGCCACGGGAGCTACGGGAGCTACGGAAGCTGGGGAGGAAGACAATAAGGAAGAGAGCACAGAGAAGACAAAAAATCAAGGACTAGAGAATGGAGGGCACAGCAAGGAGGAAAGGAAAGGAGGAGCGGCTGGAGCCTGCCTGGGGCAGGGCCGGGGGCATGGGGGCTGCCCAGCCCAGCCGGAGGATCCAGGGGGCACCAGACATGTCCTGCTGCCCCACGGGAGAAGGTGCTTCAGAAGTGGCTAGGCACAGGAAACTCAGCCAGGGCCCTGGTGTGGGGCCCCAAGGCATAGAATGCCCTGCTGTCTGGGTCAGGCCCTTCACCCAGGACTAGAGTAGAAGCAGCCCAGAGACCAGAAGGAGCCCACCAGATCCCCAGCCTCCCCGGGGCTGCAGAGCACGTGGGTGCTGCAGCTACAACAATCCCAGTGGAGTGTCAGCCCATTGGGCACTGGTGGCCAAAACAACACCTGCTGCCCGCCCCCTCTCTCATCACAGATCCCACACCCCTGCTTGGGGTCCCAGCTGGCAGGGCCTGGCAGCTGCTGGCCGAAGCAGGGATGGGGAGGGGCGGGCGGGGCCCGGGCAGGCAGTGTGGAAGGAGAGCCCAGCAGCCACCTCCACAGTGAGTCAGCTCCATTGAGCAACAGTCCAAAAGTCCTTCCGAGTTTCTGTCTGGAGCTTATCCTGCCTCCTCAGAGCCCAGACTGGGGGGTCTGCCCCTCTGCCCTCAGCCCACAGGAGACAAGAGAAGGCCTTGGGAAAGCTGATCTCAAAGTTAGGCAGAAAGGGAGGGACTGCAGCCAGCCAGGGCCCCAACATTATAAAGGTCTCCCTGTATCAAGACCCAAAACAAGAACAATGATTGAGTTTTATACACACACATAAACAACACAACCTATCGAATAATACCGGCAACAATTAAAAACAGTATGTACCTTGCATTTTGGAATTTCATTTCTGCAAATTTCACTTCTGCCTAAAGAATGCATGGCAGGATTTTTTTTTTTTAATGGGATCTTTGCCAACCTACCAAAGAAACAGATTCATCCTAAATTCTGGGAACCCCAGATACTTCTCTGCATGGCCCATCCCTTCCAAACCCTCACTCCTGCCAGAGAGGAGCAGGCAGCTCTCCCATCCTCTCAGGCTGAGCCCTCCTGAGCATCCTCCAGCCCTCCAGAAAGCAAGGCCAGGGCACAGCCAGGGCTGGGAAGCAAGGCAGCCTCAGCTAGAAAGGTGAGTGTTTTGCTTTGGACAAGGGGAGGAAATTATGCTAATTAATTATTAACCTTTAGGAGATTGCCTTGCAAAGGTGTTAAACACAATCCCCGCTTCTCAGGGGCTCCTTGACTACTGCAGAGAGGAGGGGGGAGTCATACGGGCTGAAGGGGTAGACTGTGCGCTCGGCCCCCTGGGGTCCTCTCTCCTCCAGCACCCAACCTCAGGTGGGTCCAGCTCTCAAAGCCGGGGTGAGAGGGAGGCACTGACATTCACCGCGTTCCTAATCTGATGCTGGGTCCACAGTAGGGGAAATAGCACAGGACCCTAAATCTGGAGGCTGGGATTCAAGTCAAAGTTCTGCTGTTGCCTGGGTTACCTTGGGGAGGTCTGGTTGCTTCCCTGGGCCTCCTTTCCTCTACAATGAAGATTAGACAGCGTCTAAGGTCCCCTCCTGTTCCCTGCTCTGAATCTGGACCTGTCAGACAATTTCAGACCAAGCAGACCCCACTCACCCGCCCACAGTGGTGGAGGAGCTTGCCTGGAGGCCCCCCGCATGGGTCTTGGGCCCCGCCCCCACCCAGGTGGGCGTGACTCTCAAATCCCTTGAGCATTCAGTGTCTAAGGCATTGCATTTAGATAAAGGAAGTTCAGGTAATATCCCCACCCCCACCCCCCAACACAGGAACCCCCTTCCTGGCCCTCCAGACCCTCAGCTCCGGCTCCTCTAGCAAACAATCCCAGCACTGGGCCCTATAGAGGCAGCCTACCAGGCTGAACGACGGCCACAAGAAAAAGGCAACGGAAGAAAGAAGGGGGCGAGAGGAAGGTTAGGGGTGACCAGCGCATGTCCCTTCAGCCTGAACCACTGGGGATCCCATCACAGGTGTGCCCCAGAGCCTGGCCTGGGGACTCTCGGTTTTAGTTGAAGCCCTTTCTCCTGTGGAAACTGAGGCCTGTGTCCGGGCCTCTGTCGGGCCCACTCCTCTCCCCCCAGCACCCCTGCGCCCCGGACCTGAGCAGACAGGGAGTGGGGAGAGGCAAGGGGGCTGGTGACGGCCACTGCCTGGGCTCCCCACCTCCTGCCCCTCGGCCCCAAAGACCCGCTCCACCCTGCCCCACCCTCACCTGCTTCTGGGCGTTGGTCCAGGTGTCCAGGAAACACACCCTGCTCCCAGGTCAGGGGGCCGAGGGGGCTCGCATGTCCCCTCAGGGTCTCCAGGCCCGCCGCCCCGCGCTCTCCCTCCGACCTGGCCCCGGGTCTCCACACGCCGCCGGCCTCCCTCCCAGGCTGCCGGGCCAGGGGAACCAGGTTACTTGTTGTGACTTGAGTCAGAGGGGAGGAGCAGGTAACTACTTCCCTGAACTAATCCCGTGGTGGCAACAGCCGGCACCCAGCTCCTGGGCCTCTGCACTTCCGGGGGCAGAGCAGAGAGCAAGGAGCAAGGGGTTCCTGATGGAGGCACCTAGGAGACAGCAGGGGTCATGTTTACACTGACTCGAGGGGCCCCACCACACTACGCTGAGCTGTGAGGTGCCCAGGTGCCCTCTTGCCTGCCCCTGGCTCTCCCTGCCCCGGATGGTCACCACCCTCCTTGGACCTCAGTTTCCCTTTCCAGAAATTGAGGCACGCACCTCCCCCCAGAAGCAGCGTGAAGGTTCATCCATGGGGATGAAGGTTCATCCATGGGGATGCCAGCAAGGAATTTACAAACTAACAGGGTCAAATCATCGCTCTTCCCCATACACTGAAATGGGGAACAAGGCTTGAAATGGGGATACAAAAACCTCAGGCAAGGAGCAAACCCGCGAGGAGGCCCTAGGGGCCTAGAGAGAGCCAGCTTGTTCTCGATTTTCATTCCGGATAACACGACCATCATTTCCCTGTTTATTGGGTACATCCACTCCCCGGCACAGTTTATGGGGCGCTAATCCGAACCTCAGTCCTGACCCTAATGCAACAGTAGGCTCTGAACAGCAACCCCAGGCTCTGAACCACCTCCCACCCCACACATACGGGGCCAGAGGCAGAAATGGAACTCGTTACCTATAAAAATATAAGCCCCCAGTCTCCCCATTCCCTCGACCCTTGAGCAAACCAGAAATTGGAATCCAGCCTACTTCACAGAAGAAAGCGGGGCTGAGGTGGCCAGTTGCCTGACCCCAGGAGGCTGAACACACAAAGATGCTTGGGACTAAGGACTGTGCCCCACCCCCCAGGACTTCATCTCACCACCTCCCTTCCCCCAACCCTCCAATCCTCCCACCCCCCACCGCACCCACCCCCTACTACAACAAATCTCTGGATG
>PVIY010045959.1:0-18765 GCA_004026745.1 Myrmecophaga tridactyla | reverse complement strand
ATGGACTGCTGCTGTGCATGCCCTATTTTATGATTTTGTGGATCAGACAACACCCAGCTCATGATTAGGCAACTCAGGTCTCATGATAACTTGGTGGCCCATGGTTACACATTCAGTCTCTTCTAAGGCCCAGTAACAGGCTAAAAGCTGTTTCTCAAAAGGAAAGTACTTATCTGCAGCTGATGGTAAGGCTTTGCTCGCAAATCTTTAGGGTCTATGTTGTGATTCTCCTATAGGTGCCTACCAAAGGCCCCAGACAGCATCCTTATTTGCCACTGACACTTCCAGCACCATTGGATCTTCTGGATCTTATGGTTCAAGTGGCAAAGCAGCTTGTATAGCAGTCTGCATCTGTTGCAAAGCCTCCTCTTGTTCTGGTCCCCACTCAAAACTAGCAGCTTTTCTGGTGACTCGGTAAATGGGCTGGAGCAGCACACCCAATGAGTAATAAATTGTCTCCAGAATACAAAGAGGCCAACTAGACATTGTGCTTCTTTTTTGGTCATAGGAGGAGTCATAAGAGAGAACTCCAAAAGCTCCTACTCTGACTGGTGATGTTTTGGGTGTCCTGGAATTACTGTCACTTCTGAGCCAGTGTCTAATAATCCCTGAAATATCTGCTAATTTCCTTTTCCCCATTGTACAGTCATCCTAGTAAAAGATTGTAGGTCTCCTTTGGGAAGGCTGGGAGGAAGGTTAACTGTGTAAATATTGGGCAGTGTAAAAGAATCCTTCTCCAAAGATATGGCCCTCCCCTTATTCAAGGGTCTCTGGGTCTAAGGAATGCCTCAGGTCTGGGAATTGATTAAGGGGTTATGATTATCTGTTTTTGTAATTCAGGTTACACTTCTGTTCACTTGACCTAGAATTCTTATCCTTAATCAGCTCAAACAAGAATTTAGTAGACTGCCCAAATATTTTATTTCTAGGTAACCCATGATCTACTAGCCAAGACCACAAATTTCTGTGAGTCAGATTATTTTGACTGCAGTTTGGAGTCTGCTGTCCATTGTGGTGCCCACACCCACCTTGTCTATGGTGGTTAACTGTCACCACATGGTTTCTGCCAACTTGGGATCCAATCATCCCCAATGTGTTTAAGTATTCCAGCTCAGTGACAGCAGTTCCCACAATAATATCTGAGCTACAGAGAAGGGCAACTACAGAGCTCTCAGGGATGATGGAACTAGTCTCACAAACTTATTTCTTAAGGTTCTGGTGAAAGACGTGTTCTCTGGACATTCCTGGGGTGTGTGAGCAAGTCTTCCATGTTAAATCCATTTTAATATTTCCATCTCTCTAAGCTTCTGGATCCCTTTGTCTACATTATACCAGGGCAGTTCTGTCATTTGACCTCTGATAATGTCAGCCACTTTTAGATACATGTTTCACCCAACCATCCAAACAAACTATTAATGCCCTTTCTAATGCCTTAGAAGGTACAGCACTGAAGACAGAACCTCTGCTTAGTGGGCCATATCAGTAATTTCAGCTTGATTCAACTTTATATTACTTCCACCATTATCCCACACCCTTAATATTCATTCTCACACATATTCCCCTGATTTGTGTCTATATAGATTGGAAAACTCATGCAGTTCTTTCAGAGTATAGCATACTTCCTCAAGGTTGACACTTTGTACCTCACCTTCTGGGTCCTGTTGAGACTGTAGTTAAGATCTTGAAGAAAAGGGGGTGGTGGAGCTTGGGTCATGAAAAGAGAGAGAAATGTCTTTGAAGCTTACCCTAGGGCATTTGGTTACAGTTTCATCTGGTGAACAGGATTAGTTGCTCCAGACAGAGGAATAAGGGCTGTTTTCCCAGGGGGAGCTTAGCAGGCAGTGAACGGTTAATCTTATTAGATAGAGGTTAGATGGCAGACTCCTCTGAGAAGATTGGAGGACAGGAAAGTATTTCCTCAAGGCAGGATTAAGCTTTGGAAGCTCTTCCCTCAGGACAGTCCATTACAGATCTATCTAGCAAAGGCTCAGCAGATTCCAGGGATCCTGTCTCCCCATTACCATCATTATCAAGCCATACATCACCATCCCACATTTCAGGATCCCATTATTTTACAATCAAAGCCCTTACTTTAACATCAGACACCCTGCAAGGTTGAGATTTTAGTTTATGTTGTAAATCTGCTACTCGCACAATAAGACTTTGTGTCTGGTTTTCAGAGATCTCAAGTCTACAACCACAGGAAATAAGACTTTCTTTCAGGGCAGACATGGAAACTTTTACATCATTTATATAGTGTTGAAAATTTGAATTTGAAGCCTTCAGCTTATCCCTTTCCCCATCACTGTATCTATGTATCTAACAACAACCAGCCAACATCATTATACCTCTTAATTTCACAAAACTCCATAAAGGTGTCAAAAACATTATCACCAGAATCTGCCTCAGATAAGTTACAATTAACAGATTCTAATGGTGATATTTGGAGTATTTCTTTTGCTAACTCACCCCATGGACTATCAGTGCTATCTTAATTATTGGAAACCAAGTCATTATTGCTGCTGAGTATCATCAGAGTAGAAAACCAATTGTAAAAACCCATTTTTAAGATTCTGTTTTTCAAGAACCCCTCCTAGTACCAAGCTGTGTTAGTCAAGGTTCTCTAGAAAACCAGAACCAAAAGGAGAAATCTGGACATATGAGATATATAAATGCATCTCATGCAGTTATCAGGATTGAAGAGTCCAAAATCTGTAAGGCAAGCTGTGAGGCTAGTGGCTCTGATGATGAGTTTGGATGAACTCCACAGGAGAGGTTTGCTGGCTGAAGAAGCAGTGAAACAGTCTCTCTTCTTCCTTAGATACCAGTTTGGATGAACTCCACAGGAGAGGTTTGCTGGCTGAAGAAGCAGTGAAATAGTCTCTCTTCTTCCTTAGATACCATCAGCTGATTGGATTATCTCATTGTGAGAGGAATGCCTTAGTTGATCACAGATGTAATCAGCCACAAATGCAGTCAACTGACTGATGATTTAATTAACCAGCCATGAAATATCCTAGCAGGAACAGTCAGGGCAGTACTTGCCTTACCAGAAAACTGGCATAATCATTTGGCCAAGTTGACACCAGAACCTATCACAAAACTGAAGATCATGTTTAAAAAAGTCTTTGTCCAGTATGTCCAAAGTCTCTTCCCCTACTTTGATGGTTCCTGGAATTTTATCTTATTCCTTGGATGGGCCATCATTTCCTGTTTTTTTATCTAGTAATCTTTTGTTACACACTATATATTTTAATATTTTAAACTGTCATTTCTTGGATTTAGTCCATCAGCTGTCTGTTTCTTAAGTTTGTAACCATCTACTGATATGACAGAGTTTAGCCAGCAGCTAATCAAACAAGCAAACCAAAGCAAAATGCACCTTCCACAGTCTGAAAATTTGCTCTACTTTGGCTAGTGCTCTCCTTTAGAGCTTAGCCCTCCTATCAAGAGATCAGCTCAAAGCAGATGTGAAGTACAGGGCCTTCTCTTTCTTAACTGAGCCTGTCTGGAGCCATGGGGCCTGCTTCTTGGCTTTAGGAATTGTTCTGCTTATAATTTGCAGGAGGTCAAGTGAATATCCCTTTTGCTCCCTTTAAAATAGACTTTCACCCCCTCCTGGGTATTCTCTTGTGTGACTTAATTCAGAGTGTTTGCTCTAGGCTGCTTTCACTTAATTGTTTTTTACACTGTTTTAGCTGCCTACAAGAGATTTCTTTGCCTTCAGGACACATTCTGAGGGCTGAGGGTGCGGTTGGGGGGGTTGAGAGGTTAACCTGAAACAAGTTCCCTAGCTCAGTTCCCCAAACTTCCACCAGATACACTGACATTGGCATACATGCATCCCAGTATGTACACAGGGGCCGCTCTGCTCCCTCTGGAACAGGGCCAGAGACCCACACTGGAAGCACAGCTTTGTTCCACACTGTACTGGGGAGAGGTTTGAGTAAGGAACATAGAAGAGTTTCTTCTATGAATTTTGAAGCTATTTTCTTGATCCAACAATTGCCCAGTTAATTCAACCCTTTAATTATTTTCCATATTTTTGAGGAAGGTTGCTGTCTTTAAGATTCCTGATGCCTTTGTGGAAGGAGTTTGGAACAATCACCACCCTCAGAGTGAGCCCCCAGTGATCTGAAATAGCTAATCAAAAGCAGTGATCAGTGATCAGACCACACCAAATTCAGAGTTTGGGGATTAGGTCTTTATGTCCCATCCTGGGTGCCAGTAAGCTGTGCTAAAGCCTGCATTGTAGTCCCCACTGCTGCTACAAGCTTGGGGAATAGGAGATCGTGTGTTTCAGGGACAGTGGAACTCACTGTATTTACCTCAATTTACCAGTTTTCTCTTCCTCCTGCTCAACTCTGGAGGCTGCATGGCGTTCCACTGGACTCCAGAGTTTCAAAATATTTGATTCAGGCAATTCCTGCCAGTTCAATGGTTGTTTTGATGGAGGGAATGATTTCTAAACCTTCCTACTCCTCCATTTCCTATAGTCTTTGGAGGTTTTAATTTATTTTTCTTCAGATATTTCAAATATATGACCTTGAGATCTTTATTTTTCTCGCTTAACACCTATTTGTGTCCTTGGAACTTGTACCCTCTGGAATAGACTTTGGAAAATTAGGCATAGTACCTTGGAATTGTTTGCTGGTTGCTTGAGTATATTTGCTTTATATTTACAATGATAAACTACTACTTCTGCCCTACAGGCCAGTTCCCACTAAAGTATGGCTAGCCAGCATAATGGGAATTTGAAGTTCTGATTTGCTTCTTGAAGGGAATTCTGGCAGCAATCAGGAATCTAGCTGACTGACATTTTAAATTTTGCTTAGAATTTTACAAATGTTTATATTGAAAAATATTTGCTAAGATTTTGTCAGTCAGAATCTGTATTGTACTGCAGCACTGCCTATTGTTTGGGGTGACATTTGTTCTTGACTAAACTTTGTCTCCTTAAATATTTTGAGGGACAAAAGGAGGTTTTGAAATACCATGCAGAATCAGGAGAATTAAACTTTAAAGTTCTCCATTTGGTTTTCTAAAGTAGACATTTGTGATTGAAATACCATGCAGAAACAGGAGGACTAAACTTTAACGTTTTCCATTTGGTTTTCTAATGTAGATATTTGTAATTCATTCCACTGGAGTGTCAAGTTCACTCAATTGTTTGTTCCTTTGATTTTTTTCTTTTAAATCCTAGAAAAGATGTCAGGGGACACTGAAGCAGTTTTCAGAGTCATTAATATAGAGAAACATAATCAGGTTCATCTATATTTTGTGCTTTGTTTGCACACGTATTTAGAAATAATAATATCTTTTCTAGTTGTTGCTAAAAAGTCTATAGTGGATGCAGACTCTTTCTATGACAGCAGGTTGAACAGTATTCAATTTTGAATGAAATTAGGGAATTGTCTTGAATTATCAGCATACTAAACTCTCTGAAGAAATTTGCACTATTGATTTTAAGTAAATATAAAAATAGAATACTTAGTGGCACCAAAACAGCCTAACAACCCATGTGACTGGTGGTGATGGTGGTACAGACTTATTCATGATATAAAATAATAAAGTATAGTACTTTTGAAACACCTATAAACAAAGCTGTTGTTCTCTGACCAAGGTATTTTTTGTATTATTAAAATATATTGCAGTTTGTAACATGCTTTTGAGGAACCTATTCCAAAACAAATAAGTTACACAGATATAGCATCTGACTTTGCTCTCTATATTATTGTCAACATATAGCACTGAGCCTAGCACATGCTTAGCATTCAATAAATAAACATAATGAATGGGTAAATGAATGATGAATGGAGTGTTTGAATCTCTCTTTGGTTTTAAGCCTGATGTTTGGCATTGTAGAAATACAACACGAGTATACTTCAAAACTGTTCACTTGCTTATATTTGGGTGCCTGTTAATCAAAGAAGCAACTCTCTTGATTACTATAGTGTTTTTCTTTTAGTGAAAGAACCCCCAAAATCTAGAAATAAATAAAATACAGAATGTTCACTTAAATTGTTTCATTGTTGATCTGAAATTAAAATTTAGCTGGGTACTCCATGTTTTTATAGGCTAAATCTGGCAATCCTACATAGCAAAGGAAATGTGTCCAAAGTTAATTTCTACAGAAAATGCTGCTGTGGCACATCCAGAGCCTCTCAATTTCCTCTATGCACCCATCTCCAAGTTTCTGCAGGTTTTGCTACTAACTGCCAGAACATGCAAATTCAGAGGGTTGCTCTATGGCACTGAGCCTACTTACCCATAAGGACAAACTCTGGGGTATAATTTATACTCCATAGCTAGCCCAGACCCCATTAGGCTGAGTCTGGGTCTTCATCTGAAACCTTCCCTTACTTGGATTGTTCCTTTTCTCAGTCCTAGTTCACCTGTTCCCTTGCTGTCTGCTGGGAGGACTTCCTTAAGGAATAAACTGTGGGCTCAGGATCTGCTTCTAGGATCTAAGATAGTTTCTTAGATCATTTACTCACATGCAGAAAGAAAGTCTTCCATCCAAGGCAATCCAAATCTTAAAAACTTTTATTGAAAGAAGCCTTTCACTTTCACTAAACTTTAAATAATAGGCACGCTACTTTTTTTTCTATGAAGAACTGTGGATTATAATAGGCACACTGCATTTTTTTCTGTGAAGAACTGTGGGTTGTAGTTGGGTTATTTTGTCCCTAGACTGAATAGATTGCCATCTAATTTACACAGCCTAGCACATAGTTTAGAATGTCCTAGTGAGGAGTTCTATTTTTTATCTATTCTGCATAGCAAATAACCTCAAAATGTAACAGCTTAGAACAACAAATATTTGTTATCTCACACAGTCATGGTAGTCAGGAATCTGAGAGAGGCTAACCTGGGTGGTTCTAGCTGAAGGCCTTTCATGAGGATGTCATCAGATCCTCTCTGAAGACTTGAGTCCCCACTCAAGAGAGAATGAGCTTCCAAGCTCATTCATATGGATGCTGAAGGGAACCTTCAGTTCCTCACCGTGAAACCACCATAAATATGTGAATATATTTTTAACCCACTACAAAAGCTGTTCCTCAGGTACCATTATTTGAGTGGGTTCTTTCTTTCAACACCTATTTAAGGAACACATATTATTTACCATCTAGGGACATGAGGTAAAAACATGAATAAGACAAGTGGCCCTACATTTAAGATGGTCACAGCCCACTGGAAGAGTGAGCCAGGTATCATCAGATCACTGGAGTGGAAACACACTTTAAAGCAAGTGTTCTCAACCCTGGCTATGTAGGTAGCTTTTAAAAGATACTGATATCTGGCTCCACCCTAGATGATTGAATCAAAATTGTTGCAGTTGAGGCCTGAGCATTAGTATTTTTTTAAGTTTTCCAGATAATTATAATATGGAGCCATGTTGAAAATTTTGTTTTCAGGTTTCAAATTGACTTAGAGACTTAACTAGTTGACTAAATTTGAATTCCTCCAGAAACAGACCCTGTGCCAAGGATTTGAGTACAGCTAATCTACTGGAAGGTGATTCCAGGACACATTGGTAGGAGAATGAGAAAGTGAGGCAGGGAAGGGAAAGAAGCAAATTCAAGCTGTGGTAGTGAGTCTGAAATATTAGGGACTCCTAAGCCAATAGGCCAAGTCCTTGATCTTGAGGTTTGCTTTTGTGAAGCTTATTTCTGTAGCAAAGAACCTAAGCTTACCTATAGTTTTGCCTGAGTTACTTCCAGAAAAGTAACAATAAAAAAAACAGTAAAAAAAAAGAGTTACTTCCTCTTTTGTTGCCCAGATGTGGCCTCTTTCTAAGCTCATTTTTGCAAGTAAAATCATTACCCTTCCCCCTATGTGGGACATGACATCCAGGGGTAAAAGTCTCCCTGGTGGATCCCAGGCATGAGTCTGGCCCTGGCACCATGGGATTGACAATGCCTTCCTGACCAAAAGGAAGAAAAAAAATTTAACAAAATAAGGTTTCAGTGGCTGAGAGAATTCAAATAGAGTTGAGAGGCTATTCTGGAGGCTATTCCTATGCATACTTTAACTAGATATTGCTAATTACCATGGTTTGCCAAACCCCAAGAAAAACCATTCCTGTTAACCCTAGAATACACCTAGAACTCTATCTGAGATTCTACAAAATTTCATGCATTAAGATTACTTTCCAGAACCCTACAACCCCCAAATAGGCTCCTATGTCAAATAAGTCCTGAAACCCAGAGGGGCCAGTCTCTCCAAGAACATCAACTAGTTCCATCTACCTATCCCATATTACTGACCTCTCTTTCCAACATGTAAAAGTTAGCCCAAATACCCCTAAAGACTGGGAAAAAGGTCAAAGGAGAAGGAGGAGTTATAACAGAAAAGGGTTTAACAAATGTGTATGACTGCTGAATCATTATATCAATACTTCTTTTAGTCACCAGTGTCTTGGAGCAGCTAGAAGGAAAAACCTGAAATTGTGGAACTCAGATTGTTGCAATGTACTTTGAAATTTATTGCTTTTTTTGTATATGTGTTGTATTATTACACTAACACTGCAGGAATTGGCTCTGGAGCTTCAGGAAGTAAGATTTTATTCGTCCGTGCACACAGGGCCCAACTGAGTCACCTTGAAAGCCTGAGCCTCAAACAGAAGTTTACAAAAGCTTTTATAGTCAGGATGAGGCATTAAAGTCAAGGTATGAACTGCTGGTGTTGGAAGAAAATGATGGGCTGGTTTAACTTGGGAAAGACGCGAAGCTGTGTTTACAGAGGAGTGGTTTGGGGAGGGGTTTCTTCACAAGAATATGTCTTACTTTGCCTACGTGCAATTTTACCCATTCTTGGGGTAAGCATCCTGTTTATGTGTAGTTCCAACTGCTCAGAGGAACTTGGGGATTTTTTAGAGGAGGTAGTTTAAATTTGCAAGGAGGGGTGAGGGACCCACCTGTTGCGAGAGGAAATGGCTTGGGCAAACAGGAGCTGTCAGCTACAATATTTCATAATAAATATTTTTTTAAAAAGATGCAGTAGTGATTAGATTATCACTGTGGTAAGGAACTTTAGGAGAGAGTGTAGCATCCTCCTCAGCACTATATTTGCCCTCCCTCTCCTACTGCCAGAGGTGTGGAGGCAGGAGTATTTATTCACTACTTCCACAAGTCAGTGATTGAGGCTGATTCCTGGCAGAGCCACTGGTGGTTGCAGCTGGAAGCATGGACACACACACACTGGCAAGATATTGCAGGTGCACCAACAGTATCTGCTCACTGTGTGTAATATCTTTGATCCTCAACTTTTTAATCTGTGAAATGTATTTATTGATAATTTCCTTGCAAGGTATTGTCTAGGTTTAAAGATAATCTGTGTAAAGTTCCTAGTACAGTGGTTGGGGCATAATAAGAACTCAATAAATGCTGGGGTGATGAATGAAACTTTCTGTGCTACTTAGATTTTTTATGATTGCATGGATGGTCAATGAATCAGGGTAATTAAATCAAGTGAAGTGCTGACTCTGTATGGCTTAAGATAGGTCCAGGGATTAAATCAATTTTAGCACTCATAAAAGAAAATAGCAGGGAGGCAGAATTATGTTTGGGACAGAATTTGGGCTTTAGAGAAAGGCAGATCTGCATCCATACCTTGGCACTACCACTTATTAGCTGCTTGGCCTTGGGGAAGACACTTAGACTATGGGAGCCTCATTTGTAAAATGGGGCAAATGTTAATATTGGTCCTAGGGGATTGCTGTTGGAAAGATATGACATGAAATATGTAAAGGGTATAGCACATTGCTTGACTGTTGTAAGTGTTCAGTGTCCTGGGCTTAAAGATGGAGTCTTATTAACATTCATATCACTTTCTGCCTAACTGTAAGCTCCCACCCATGTAGAAAATTTAGCAACTTGCTCAGTTTTATTGCCCGAGTGCTTCTGGGAATCCCCAGTGTAGAGTCTTATCATGTGCCCATTAATAGCCTTGCTGCTGTTATGACCAGCCAAGCATGGGCTCCCAGACCACCAGGAGGAAACTATGCTGCTATTTCTTGGAGCTGTGCCCTTACATAGAACCACTTACTGAGTATTATGATGTATCAGATACTGCTCCAAGTGATTTACATGAATTTTCTCATTTAATCCTCCTAACAAACCATTTATAATCTTTAATTTACAAATAAGTATGTTTGAGGCACTCAGAGTTGCAATAACTTGCCCAACGTAAGATCACTTATTGATTTGTTCCTTGTGTATGTGTGTTTATATTCTACTTGTTGTTCCCTGAGCTTCTTGGATCCATAGTTTGGTGTCTATCATTACTTTTGGAAGATCCTCAACTATTATTTCCTCAAATGTTTCTTCCGCCTCATCCTTCCTCTTCCTTTTAGGATTCTAATTGCACTTATTTAGTAATTTGCAGCTCTTGGATGCTCTGCTTCTTTCCCACCCCCCCCCCACTCATTTTTCTTTTTGTGCTTCACTTTGTGTAATTTCTATCCATTTATCATCTAGTTCATTGCTTTTTTTTTCTTGATTGTGTCAAAGCTACTGGTGAAACTGGCATTATTCATTTTTGTTATTAGTATTCCTAGTATTTGTTACTAATAGAAATACACGTTACTAGTATTTCTATTTGATTCTTTTTTATAGTTTCCATTTCTCTATTGAAATTACCTATCCAAATTTGTATGGGACCCACTTTTTATTTGCGCCTTTAATATAGTTATAGTTTTTAATTCCGTGTCTGCTAGATTCAATATCTGTTTATTATCTGGTTTTGAGTCCATTAATTGTTTTGCCTCTTGATAGTGTTATTTTTATTCTTTCTTTTTTAGTGTGCCTTATAAATTTGTGGTTGTTGAAAACCAGGCATCTTGTGTAGGGCAATGGTAACTGAGAGCCCTGGTTTTTATGTTTGTTTATTAGACATATTTTTCTTCTGGTAGGCCTATATTGAGGAGATTTGAGTCAATTTAGGCAGGAGTTGAGCCATGGTTGGGATTTGTTGCTGCTATAATTATTCCTAGCACACCACAGGCTACAGGTTTCTCTGGCATTATCTCGTGTTTAGGGTGGTAGTTAGTTTGCCAGAGGTTTTTGTCAATATTTACTTCATTCTTAGCTTTATGTGTTCCCTTTGCACTATGTCTCAGAGAAATATCTCTTCACACTCTTGACCCTTTTCAGCAAAATGCCAAGGTTATTTATTGTTTCACACTTGTTAACCTGGTGGTGGGAGGAGAGAGGGGCATTGCCTCTTGTGTTGATTAAGCCTCAGTCTTAGGTAGGGATTGGGTCCGTGGGTCTCTGGAGTGTGGCCTTCTTAGAGTTCCTGCTCCTTCTCCAGAGGTCAGGTGTCCTTTATTTAGTTTTCTTCTTCCATGGTATCCTAAGAATGACAGCATTTATTGCCTTTTCCCCAGCAGTTTAAGACTTTGGTTCAATAGGGGGGGACTGGAAAAGAAGAATCTGGGAGACCGCTCTCCCTCCCCCCCCAGGTCTACAACACAACTGCACTCTTTCTCCAGATTCTTCCTAGTGTTTTAGCGAGGTCCAAGGCAAAGGGCCTGTAAGTGGGTGCCAAATCCCCTTATACCTGCAGCCCCCAGGGTGTCTGTATTTTAGTAGCCCACACTTGGCCTTTACCAACCCATTAAAACTTTTCATCGACATCTTCTTACCAGTGTCTGGCTACATCTCCTTAGGTAAGCAAGTGTCCTGGTGTCCTGATTCTTCTTAAAGGTACCTGTCTTTCTTACATTTTGGGTAAGGTGGTTACCTTGCAATAGTTCTGAGGGGTTCAAAAGAAAATTGTGCATTTACAGATTCTCCAGCATTTTTGTTTGTTTCTTTGCTTTAGTAAGTATAGGAGCATGTTCTTTCCAGCTTCCCACATCCCAAGCAGAAGCCAGAAGTCCCATGTCTCCAAAGGTCAACCTTTACCTTGCTAATAAGACACTGAACCAGCATACAAACCAGACAGTTTGATTTCAGGCACCACATTCTTAACCACTGCACATTTCATCTTGATGTCAGTGAAGATTTAAAGGCACTTCGCGGTTGGCTAGTCATGTTCTGTCCAATATAATCATGACCTATCCAAAACAGTAGCCCTAGTCCATGTGATTATTTATATTTAATTAAAATTAGATGTAATTTAAAATATTAAAAATTCATTTCCTCAGTCACATAAGCCACTTGACAAGTGCTTATTAGCCATTTGTGGCCAGTGCTACCACTTAAATGGCACAGATGAGAACATTTTCATCATTGCAGAAAATTCCATTGGCTAGCACTGCTATAGGCCCTTATGATGGCATGATGGTCCCTTGAAGTGAGAGGGCCCCCTAGGGCTTTGTTTGAGCCACAAAGTGTAATGAACTTAGTGAAATGGATTTTTTTCTTTGATGAACATAGTACCCTTCGTCTCTGGCATCCATAAGTCACTAGGGTGTAGGCACAAGAGGAAGTATTTCAAGGAAAGCTGGAACACATCTCTTGAATTAATTGTCCCTTATATCATGAGGCCACTTGGGTGCACTCTGATTTTTCTGCTTTCAACATGAATTCTCACCCAGAGACCTCATAGTACTTGGTTAAAATTTGGCTTTCATCAGGTTTCCTGTAGAATTCAGAACAAGTTCCCAGTTACTCTGAATTGCAAATGTGGTCTGAAGTCAAGTAGTTTTCCCAGTTAGCCTCCTTAGCTCCCTTGCAAATCAGCTGGCACAAGACAGATCCTGGGAGAGGTCTCCCACCCAATCCCACCCAAACACCAGGGCCAGGACTCCTGCACTATCATAGCCATGAACTCAAATGTGACACAGTCTGCTTACTCAAGCTTTCAGGACAAAGATTTTCTTTTGTGTTCTCACAATGCAAGTTCCTTTCATTTCACCTCTGTAATATCATGCCCAAGTTAGAAAGCAACAAAAGAACTTAGAATTCAAATGTGTTTATCAGTGTTTAACTGTTCATAGGCTCAACTGAGGTAAAAACTTACTTGTATTCAGTTTTGTTTCTCCTCTCCTCCCCCAATGCCTCCAGATCTTTTGGATAAAATCATAATAATGGGAGTAAATACATGTATAGCATTCTGTATAAACTATGCATATATCCATTTACCCTTGATCACAATCTTATGAGAGAGACTATTAATATCATCCCTCTTTTACAGATAAGGAAAATCAAGGTAGGGAGAACTAGTGTTCACACTCCTAATATCTTAGAATGGGTTTGAATCCAGGTGTTGGTTCTAGAGGCCAAGCATTTAACCTAAATGCTAATTGTCTAAAGTTTGTAATTACCTATTTGACACTTTCCTATTTTTCTTGAGGACTAATTGCTCTGAGCACCTTCCCTATTAAAGAAAACAACTGGCCACATTTTCTAACCTGGAAGCTAGCAATTACTCCCGCTTCTGCTTTGTCCACTTAGCTTTCACACTTGGCTCAGATAATACATTTCCTTTTTCCTTTCTGATTTTGCCCTACCCTAGATTATTTTTAACTGGGTTTTCCTTTCTGTTTAAATACACCAATTCCCAACATCCTCAGCACATTTTTATTTAATACCTTAAACTATCAAACTAAATAGAATTTAAATGAACATAAGCTGGTTTCTTCTAGGTAAGGAAGTTGTTTTTTTTCTTTCAATATGTATAAAAGGTAACCATGTAATTAAAGTCATATTAGTTTACAATATATTTGCTAGAAAACTTGGATGCCACTATTGAGGGAAAATTATTAATCTGTTTCATGTACTCAATTTCTGCTACTAATGAAATAATTATTTTTTCTACTCATCATCATCCATTTTTCTCTTCTACCACCTCCATTTTTAGTACATTTCACACTTTGGTTGCATCAGCCTTTAGAAGTTATTTCTAATTAAAATGTTTAAGTGCAATATTTATCATGTGCAACAATAATGTGACGTAATAAAAAAATGGCAAAAGTAAGCTGAGTTCATGCATTATCTTTTAAAATTAACAAATGCTAAAAGAATTGAGGTGCTCAGCATGTTCAGTTTATGCTTACTGAGAATGTACACTTGGTGACATTGCCTTCTAATACATATTAAGGCTAGATTACTCACTGTACTGTCGTTTATCTAAACATGATTTGTGACCTTAAACTTCCTGTTTGTTCTCATCTAAGCTCACCTTAAGAACCAAATTTAATATATTTTTCCCCCTAGTACTGGTGCTTACAGAAACCTATATTCCCTGACATTTAGAAAACAGTGTTGCCCACAAAAACCATTAACATCTAAAGGAATTAAATTAAAATTCATTTAAATGCCTCACATGTCCCCTGAACATTCTTATTTTAAGGTTTCAGTATAAGGTGAAATTTACCCAAATTCCTGATAAGTTTTTTTTTCACTGTTAGAGGAGTTAAGCTCATCTAAATTCAAGGTTTCTCCCCCTCTTCTCTTCTTTATTATAGATGCTGAAATAACAGCCTAATTGGGTGGAATTTGCCTATGCAGATAAGAATCCTGGTATGAAAATGCCCTTTTTATATAAATATAGCTGAGAGGCCAGTTTTTTGTTTTGTTTTGTTTGTGGCAGGGAGAAGCTAGGACATGAGTCTGAGAACCATAAGTTTAATATCCTATTATTCTACTTATTTATTTTTATATCCTGAAATTGTTGTGTATATTACACTTACACCAAATACTTCCTTTAGAATTTGCCTGGGCTATTAAAATGTCAAAAGAAATCCAAGCCATCAAAATAGGAGATCAGGCTAATTATTTATAATACCATCCTTATTAGTATAGCAGTGGAACTGAGAGCATATTTGAAGAATAAAATAATTACAACCACTAAAACCAATAGCAGCTGAAAGGAGAAATTCAGATTAGACCAGTTAGAGACATCATTTATGTGGCATTTGTAAGGTGATGCTGTGTCCCACAATCAAACTGAGGTCATTAAGTAGATATAGTAAACAAATAATTAATTAGAAATGCAAAGTCTTTACCACAAACATATAAGTAGCTTTCTTGTGAACTGGGATGAATAAAACAATGCTCTTTTACTAAGGGGCATCCAGTTGTAATTCCAAAGATTTTAAAATTAAAACACAGACTCTGGAATCAGACCTGGGTTCAAATTCCATCAGTTTTTTCTAGTTGTATTACATTGAACTAGACTTCCTTTTGACTTCAGTTTCATAATCTGTGAAATGGGGATGAAAATAATACCTACTTCATAAGGCTGTTGTAAAGATTAAACAAGATAGTACATATACTATATACTATATATATATACACATACATACATACACTACATATACACATATACTATACACACTATTCACACTGCCTAGCACATGGTAAACATAATGATAACTACTGCAGTAAGAATAATAACAGAAATTATAACAGTAGTAATATATATCCTAATTAAAATCATAAAGTGAACAGATTCTTCCTTTTAAAAAAAAATTATAGAATTGCTTTATCCATTTTCTGTCCCTGCATAAAGAATTTTAATCAACTGGAATCCTTTGCAAAGCTAAGATAATTCTACCATAATTATCCATGATAGGGCAGAATGTGGATTGGCCTTGTGATTTGATTGCATTGGACCATAATCAACTTTCAAATTAATACTCTTTAATAAAGTCTCTGACATTAAATGAATATTCCAGTGAGACTCAGTTTCAGTACCTTCATTCTGGAGGCTTACACCAAAACTTTTTATTAATTTTTGATAAAGGAACCTAAATGATCCAAAGGCAGGAAAACTTTCGCCTCTACTTTCGGTTCATTTATCTTTTTCCTACTCTGTTTTCCCACAGCTCGTCCATTTGAATAACTCCTATCTATCTCCTAAGTTTCAGTTATTTCCTTTAAGAAGCCTTTCTTAATCCACACAATTGGATTACATTCCTCTCTTCTGCTTACTTCTATCATTGTGCTTATTACCCTAGATTTTAACCATTTGTTTATTTATATATCTTTCCTACTAGATTGTGAGGTCTCTCAAGGCAGAGTATCTCAACTCTGTATTCCTAATTTCTGGCAGATAGTGGGTTTTCAATAAATATTTGTGTAATTAATAAATTTTAGAGTAAGAACATAAACAGGATTGAATGAAAAAGTGGTAAATATCATTACTTATTTGGGAAATGCAAATTCAAACCACAATGAGATACCACTGCACACCTACAGCAGAATGGCTAAAATGAAAAGGACTGGCCATACCAAATTTTAGATAGGATGTTGAGTGAGCAATCCTTTTATTCACTTCTGATGGGAGTGTAAACTGGTTTAGCCACTTGGAACAACTGTTTAGAAGAACCTATGAAAGTTAAGCATATGTCTATCCAATGATCCAGCAATTCAACTTACAAATGTATACTCGAGAGGAACGAATGTATTAATGCATATGTCTACCAAAAGACAGTACAAGAATGTTCATAACATCTTTATTCATAATAGTCCCCAAAAGGAAACAAATGTTCATTGATAGAAGAATGAATAAACATAGTGTTATTTATCACACAATGGAATGCTAACAGGAATAAGAGAGAATGAACTCTTGTGTAGTCAACAAAATAGATCTCTTAAAAACATTATGTTGAGTGGAAGAAGCCAGAAACAAAAGATTAGATACTATAGGATCCCATTTATATAAAGTACAAGAATGGACAAAATTAATATGATAATTGTGAAAAACTCACAAATATGATTATCTCTGGAGCAAGAGTATTGACAGAAGAAGGATCTAAGGGAATCTTTTAGAATAATAGAAATATTGTATGTCTTGATTTGGGTTTTGGTTATATAACTGTATACATCTACAAAAATTCATCACACTGCACACTAATATTTATATCCTTTACTGTATATAAATTGTCTAAAAATGAAAGAAAAAACATTAAAAATCTCTCAGAATCCTACATCTGTAAAGAAAAGCTCAAGCTTTTTCAAATATTCTTTCCAAGTTCTTGTTCATCTATTAAATTTGCTTTCATATTACTAATATTATAATTAATAAATTAATTAAATATTAATATTCAATAAATGTTAAAGAATATTTATTATAAATTATAAATAAATTAATAAGCATTAATGTTATTAATAATGCTTTTAAACATATTTTTCTTCAAGATGGTTAGAATTGGTAAACTAATCTCTAATAAAGGCACTTTAGAGTGAAGTCAGCAGGAATGGCAGAGTAAGCTTGTATAAAAATCTTCTCCTTTATAAAAACAATGAGAACACTGGCAAAAATTATCACAATCAGAGCTCTGGAAATTAATCAAAGATTTACAACAAGATGGGGAATATTTATTAAAGAAAATTGGCTGAATCTCAGTAAGAACAGTGAGCCTTGTGGCATTTTAATTTTCCCATTTTTTCAGTACAACTTTCTCCAGTTGCATAATGATGAAAACTAGCAGCCTAGAGTCCTCTGCAGGAGGACTCATAGGTTGAAGCTCTTCCAAAGCCCAGGTTTGATATAATGGCCATTGTCTGACCTGTCTGGAAGTTCCTTGGAAAATTCCACTCATTGAGTTTGTATTTATTTGACCTAACTGAGGGTTCTGATGTGTGCAAACCCACCTTCCCCAGGGACATTTATCAAAACCAATCAGTAGCAGTTATTTAATATTGATAACAGTTAAAACATAAACTGACCACAAAAACTTAGAAGGAAAGTCCTGGGTATGAGATGTCTGGTATGGGCTTTGGAAAGCTTTAACATATTATCTGGAATGTAGAAAGCCATGTGTATGCATATGACTGCTTATATGCCTAAGTCTATATGCATAGCCAGCAAATACATGAGAAAGCCCTCAGCTTTCATTTCTAGCTGGTATTGAGGCTCTGCACAAGCAAGACACGAAGGCTAAGGTGGAGTTGTAAACTGCTTATCTGAGCATTGAAGGCATGCCCAAAATGTACACAGAACTATTCAGCAAAGGTTGGGAGACTTACTTGTCTCAGGAATTTAAAGACCTCTCTGTCCTATCATTAGCTCATTACTATGCTAGTTGATCAGATACTCCAGTGACGTCACATGGCAAAGAATACAAACTTTACAAAGTTAGTTCAGGAAAGCCACTAAGCAAACTAACAGCAGCAATAACAAATATTAAAAACAATAATTAGCCTGAGGCAGGAAGGGAAACTGATGTCTAGAATTGCCACATTATGTTATGTAAAATTTCTAGTTTACAAAAAAAATCATGAGATATGCAAGAAAACAAAAAATATTTTCCCATATACAGAAAAAAATCCAGTTGAAATTGTCACTGAGGTAGGCTAGACATTGGAGATAGGCTTTAAATCAGGTACTTTAAATATGTTTATAGAACTAAAGTGAGCATGTCTAACAATCCAAAGAAAATACAAGAATGATTTCTTACCACATAGAGAATATCAATTATATTTGAGGATCATATAGAAAAATTACTGAAGACAATTGAACAGAACCTCAGAGATCTATGAGACACTATCAAATGTACCATTATACACATATGAGAGTCCCAGAAGTAGAAGAGAGGAAAAAAAGAGTAGAAAGAAAATTTGAAGAAATAATGATTTTAAAATCCCTGAATTTGCTGGAGAAGATAGTATACACATCCAGGAAGTTCAACAAATCCCAAGTAGGATAAACCCAAAGAAATCCACACCTAAACACATCATAATCAAACTGTTGAAAGCAAAGCCAAGATTTTGAAAGCAACAAGAGACACAACTCACTATGATTGACAGCTGATTTCTGAACATAAACCATAGATGTCAGGATACAATGGGATGACATATTCAAAGG
>PVIY010045958.1:0-13510 GCA_004026745.1 Myrmecophaga tridactyla | reverse complement strand
CAGTAAGACAAAATGACATCCTGAAACACATGACAAGATGGATGAGCCCTGAGGACATACTGCTGAGTGAAATTAGCCAGACACAAAAGGATAGATACTGTATGATTCCACTTTTATGACCAGCATAAAGGTATAAGCAGAGGCTTCTATGATAGAATGTAGGGGACTTAGAGATACATAGAAGCTACAGATGGGTGAAACGTTAGCTAATGAGGTTGAACTCCAATGTAAAGGAATAGATAGGAGTGATGGTGTTTCTCTAGTGGGTAATATTACCATATCGAAGATGAACAAGATTGAAATGGGTTGTGTAGACCCACGTGTCCCACTGATCAACACTAGAAATATGAATTAGTTCTTGCAAGAATTACTTCAAAGATATGATACTTGTATAAAAAGTGTTTAAGCCCAGGGTACGGAAAACTGCTATTGCATGCTATGAGCTCTGTTCAATAGGAAATCATTAGCACTACCACAGCAACAGCAGAGGTAAATAATGGGGGGAGGGACAAGAGTTATGAGGAGGTTTAGATTTCCTATTTGGTGAGGGTGTGTTTATTGGTTTTCTTTCTCTTGGGAACAATGAAATGATCTAAAATAGAGAATGTTGATGGACTGTGGACTTTAGGCCCTCTACATGATGCCCGATCAGTGCGGTTGGCTGAAGGACACATTGATGGAGAAGTAGATTGGGGAACGATGGTGTATACTTATGAACGAAGGCTGTGCTGCTACAAAAAGGAACAAAGTCGTGAAGCATGCAACGACATGAATGAACATGTGGGACGTTTTGTGAGACAAAATAAGCCAGAAACAAAAGAACAACAATGGTATGGTCACCTTTAGGAAATGCTTATAAGAAAACAGGTGCCTAGATTATAAACTTTTAGAGCAGACACATTAAGTCCAGAGTGGTGATTATTATTTCTGGATTTTGAGAGACGACTTTATATATATAACCTGATATTTAGAGATAAGAACGAAGCTGAACAGATTGGGGTTAAAGTAATTCAGAAGTAAGGGTGAGGAAGACAGTATCCATATTTTAGAACCACACATACTCTTTGAGACCAATGAAAGAAAGGTTTATTTGGTCTGGAACTGAAACTTTCTGTAGTGCATAATCTAATTCAACCTATCTGTATAGCTCATTTGAACAATTGAAACACAGGGAGCACAGAATAAGAAAATGGTCCTTTAATCTTGTATAGATTATTGTAATGCCTGGATACATCCTAGAGTATATTAAGCAGATAATCAAAAAGTATTGGCAAAGTCTCCTAAGGGATAGGAGAAAGAATATGGAACTATTACATCTTACCATCAGGGAATCCCCTCAAACTTTAGGGACACCCAAATCAATAGGCCATGTCCTCAAACATAAGGCTTACTCTTGTGAAGCTTATGTAGGTACTGGAGAAGCTTAGATTATCTATAGGCATGCCTAATAGTTACTTCTGGAGGACCTCTGTTGTTGCTCAGATGTGGCCTCAGTCTCTCTAAGCCCAACTCTGCAAGTGAAATCATTGCCTCCCCACTACATGGGACATGACATCCAGGGGTGAAAGTCTCCCTGGCGACATGGGAAATGACTCCCAGGGATGAATCCAGACCTGGCACCATGGGATCAACAATTCCATTCTGACCAAAAGGGGGAAAAGAAATGTAATTAATAAAGTATCAGTGGTAGAGAGAGTTCAAATAAAGCTGAGAGGCTACTCTGGAGGTTGCTCTTACACAAGCTTTAGGTAGACCTTGCTACCTATCATAACCTGCCAACCCCCAACCAGGACCATTCCAGCCAATCCTAAAGAACACCTAGGGTAATATATAAGATTCCACAAGGGATCCATGCAATAGAGTAACCTACAACTTCCAGATGGGTCCCTGGTCCAGATAAGTCCTGAAACCTAGAAGGCCCAGCCTCTCTAGAATGTCAGATAGTTCCATCTCCCTACCCATATTAGTGACAGACCCTTCCAATATGAAAAATTTAGAATTGCCGTAGCCCAAACACCCCGGAAAAGAGGGATGGAAATATCAAAGGTGATGGTAGAGCTATACAGAGAAGACAGGATTTAACAAATGAATATGAATGCTAAATCATTAAACTGGTATCTCTTTTAGTCTCCAGTATGTTAGAGCACCTAGAAGTAAAAACCTAAAATTGTGAAATTGTAAGCCATGTCAAACTCTGAAATATGTTCTACAGTTAATTGTGGTGCTGTGCTTTGAAATTTATAGCTTTTTTGTATATGTGTTATTTTTCACAAAAAAAGAAGGAAAAAAGCCAACTATGATGTTAAAAATATATTTAAGCTCTCTAGCCTCCTATGTTCTGGAGCAGCAAGAAGGAAAAATCTGAGAGGATCATATGGTAGCCCATGACAAACTCTGGGGTCTGTCCTGTGACTGCTTGTTGAAGAGTGCTTTGAAAACTACCGCTTTTTTATCTCTTTGCTTTGTACATATTTTATACTCTACAATAAAAAAAGTTTTAAAAATATCATTAAGTAAAAACTAAGGAAAACTGAATAAAGTATGGGCATTAGTGAACAACAATGTATGAATATTGGTTTATTAGTTGTGACAGGTGTATCGTCTAATGTAAGAATGTAAAATGAGGAAAGAGTGTGGGAAATATAGGAACTTTCTGTACTGGCTTCATGTCTTCTCTGTAGATCTGAAGATATTCTAAAATAAAAGCATATTAAAAATTATTTCTAACTAAATTAGAGTCTGGGTCGAAGTACAGGAGTATATAGTTCTCAGTGATGATTAGAAATTGTCTGATGTTAATAGATTTTACACACAAAAAATGTTTTTTGCATGAGTAAAAGTTTTGAAAGATAAGTCCATGGAAGGGGTGATTATGTAGAAAGGTACATAATCAAATCTGGGATTATATAGAAATGCTGTGAGTGAGTCTGGTGTAAAATTTGTCTAATTCAGTGGAAGTGATATTGAAGTACTTGACATGCTTTGCTTACCTTCCTGCAGAAATAAAATCTCACGTGTGGATCAATCTGACCAGGACAGAGAGAAAGCCACGTGGGCATTTGTTTTAAAAGGCAGCTTCTGGACTAAAGACAAAGCTAGTTTGTATTCTACCCCTGTGTGCCAACTTGAATCTGTTGTGAACCCCAGAAAAGCCAAGTCCTTTAATCCTCATTCATTATTGCTGGGTAGGATCTTTTTTATTGTTTCCATGGAGATGTGATCCACCCAGCTGTGGGTGGGAACCTTTGGTTGGATGGTTTCCAAGGAGATGTGTCTCCATCATTCAAGGTGGAGTTGCTTACTGGAGCCCTTTAAGAGGAAACCATTTTGGAAAAAGCATTAAAGCCACCAGAACCAACAGAGCCCACACAGCCAGAGAGACCTTTGGAGATAAAGAAGGAAAACGCCTTTGGGGGAGCTTCATGAAACGAGAAACTAGGAGAGAAAGCAAGTAGACGTTGTCATGTGCCCTCCCAGCTGAGAGAGAAACTCTGAACTTCATCAGCCTTTCTTGACTGAAGGTAGCCTCTTATTGGTGCCTTAATTTGGACAGTTTCACAGTCTTAGAACTGTACAACTTGCAACTTAATAAATTACCCTTTTGAAAAGCCATTCTGTTTCAGGTGTGTTGCATTCCAGCAACTTGCAAACTAGAACACCCTGCCTCTCACGAGCCATTTAACGCGCAGCTTTCTTGCAGTACACACTGGGTGTGGTACGGTCCACCAGGGTAAAGCCCCTTGCAGGGCTGCTGGAGAACTAAGTGTGGTCCAGGGCTTTGGTGAACAGGAGGGGCCAACGGCCCTTTCCTTCCACTCCAGTTTGCCCTATACCATCAGCTGCACTGTGCTGCTCCCCTGCCCAGGGCAAGCCAGCATTTTGCTTTTTCAGGAGACGACGAGATAATGGAAATGTCAGTAATCCAAGTCTGCTTTTCCTGTCACTTTCTGTCTATCTCTGCTCAGTCCCTCATGGTGAAAACACAGGACCTGGGATGCAGGAATCACATTCACTCTTGGCCACTGGACACTTGATGGGAAGGCTAGTACAGTGGGCGGGTTTTAATAATTCAATGTATTGCTTTTTACAAGTCCGTATTTTATTGCTATTAAGGTCGCTTAACATGCCTGTGTCTCCTCTAGAGGCAGTTATAGTGATGGTAATTCCTGCCTTTCAAGCAGGCTCTAAGGAAAATTGAGATATAATTTTCCTCTGTTTCAAAAAAGTAATTTGTGCTGAAGAATCCTTTATCAAGCAAAGTTTTAAAAAATAAATTAGCTGAAATTAATAATACATACTTACTTCAATAGTTAACAAAGCATATTGGGATATCTGTATATGAACTTGAGCATGTAATTCAAAAAAGAAAAAAATAGAAACAAAGACATGATGAAGGCAAGAGAAAGCAATAAAAATCATTTAAGTCCAATGGAGGAGAGTAGCAAAGCTATAAATTAACAACCCCCCAGGATTTTCCCAGAATAACTAAACATGACATGGTTTCTGACAATAGAGTCATGTCCTGAGCTGCAGGGAGAGGATTGGATGGCATGGCTTGTGAGTCAAAGTCTCGTTATCTGAATGGCCATTTTTCAGGGGCATCATCTGTCTTTTATGCAGAAAAGTTCTGAGCCCTACCAGAACAGAAAAATCCTGTGGTTACTCTTACAAAAATAAACATTTATGGTATACACTGTTTCATCACCGTTGCATTGAGACAAAACACAAGTCACAGGGATGCAGAGCTGGGAGCGCTGGACCTCCCATCGAGAGGTGTGCAACCCTTCCCGGGCCTGTCTCGCCCGCAGCCCCTCAAGGGTTAAGCTGCACTGATCATTTTAATCAGCAGTGCCTCATTTTTCTCTAAGGACCTCAGAAGTTCTGTACCGAACGCCCTTCCCAGGTGCCTTAGAAGGGTTGCTGCCTCCAACTAAAGCAACCTTTGCTTGCGTGGAAGTGTCTCCTTCATAGTAGAACTTGCAGGGTGGGGGAATGGTAGCACCCTTCCTGCGCGGTGTGGGCACCGGGCGCCCCGCTGCGGCGCGCTGTCCTGCTGCCCACGGCACCCCCTGCGGCGGCCGCGGCCTCCAGCCAGAGCCCTGGAAGGGCCATGTTGCAATTTCCACGGAAAACACTTTCATGGGACTGAGTTAAAAAGGAACTCGGTGAGCCAGGTAGAGGAGAGTCTTCATTCTTAGATTTCTACCCCCAGCTCCCTTTCTCTCTGTTGGGTCATACCGTGGAATTTGAATGAAAATGAAGGCGAGATAAAGGATGAAGAATAAAGCTGAACTTGCAAATAAAAACACACCATTCACAGTGACGTTTCTTTTTTTCCTTAACTGCCTTCATTAATGGGAGTATAAAGGTACAGAAAGCCAGGAAATAGGAAAAGGAGCTCACAGTTTCTGGAGTTGTAGTCATCTTAGTTTTTCCAATGCCAATGTTTCTATTTAGAAATTAAAGCTATGCATTTCAAAACTAATCAAAATCCAGAAACCTAATTTCCTTGTGGCTAAACAAATGGTGTTTCTTAATAGTACGATGCAGTCAAAATATTATTGTGGATGATTTTCAAGATGATAGGGGTTGAATTTCACTCTTTAAAATTACAAAATAAAAAAGGTCAAGAGAGAGTGCTTTAAGAATCCTATTTTCTGCTCCACTGCCTACTAAACAAACAGATTTTGAGTATGCAAATAAAGGATGGCCTTCAGTTATAGCAATTCAGAACAGAGGCTGAGCACCCGGCTTAGGCCTAAGTCACGAGCTCCCCTCCCCGCTGGCATGGCACCCCCAGTGTCCGCCGGCCAGGGCAGTGCGTGCTCAGGGCTCTCCCGAAGGAAGGACAGCTATAAAAACATTCTGAGAAATGACCTGCAAGAGAAGCTAATCATGTTTTATAAAGCACTTCTTTTGCGTTTTAAGGTAGGGGCAAGCATTGAGTTTAATTTTCTTGAGCGGTTTCTCCCTGGGTGGACTGCACGTCTCGGGAGAGGCTGATGCTCCTAGAGCGTGGGCTGAGATGCTGTTTCCACAGGCTCGTTTCTGCACTGAAGAGGCCCTGAGGTCTACACCCACCCTGCAGTGGGCAGCTTTATCACATGCCTGGAGCCTCTCTCTTCTCCCCAACATCCCATGGGTGATGTGCAAGCAGCCCTTTGAGTTCTTGAAACTGGCTACCCAAGAGGGCTGGTTGGGGTCTGGGGCAGAGGGCTCAAGGCCAGCCACCAGCTGTCCCCGTGACCCTGCTCGGGCCTAGCTGAGCCAGGAGTGGCCATGGGGCTCCCCCCATGGGCCACAGGCCTCTGTAAGAGGGACTCCAGCATCTGGTGAGGAAACAACCCCCAACAGGTGAAGTATTGGTCTAAGAACTCTAAGGACGCAGGTCTGGAGAACTTGCTCTCCCTAAAGCACAGACTTTGGCACTTTCAAAATGGTTTTCTATGACGGACATGGGCAGTGCTCTCCCCCAAACCTCTGGAGCCGTGACTGCTGTTTCTACCTGGCCCTGGGCCCCCTGCTCCTGGTTGACAGACCAGGTCACGGCGGGGGCCTGCTGTGCCTGCTGTGAGGGCAGGTCCCTGCACTGCTGGCAGAGGGGTGCTTGGAAGGGCAGGGTGCCAGGGGCTTCCCCTAGGTTTTCTCAGTACCCACAAACCTGGCACATGTGCTCTGGACCTTCTCTTATTTTGTCAGTCATTCTGTCAACTTGCTATCCTTGTGTCGGCCCAGATCACCAAGACCCCTTAGATATATCCTGAAGCAGAGCAGGGGACAGGCGCTGACTCCTTCGCAACGCAGCCCCACCACAAACTGGTTTACGCCTCAGAACGCCAACCTGTGAACCCTTCTCCATCATTTTTTCTAAAAGTACTGACACCTAATTCTAAACATAATTATTCAAAAGCCAAAATGATTACTTCCTTGTAGTTTTGCTGGATTCTTATTAAGGTTGGTTTAAGACTCTAAATGGTGTTGGTTGGACTTGAGGGACTTGTCAACAAGCATCCACCCAAGTTTGGAGAAGCTTTCTGGGGGAAACGTGAGTTAGGAGGACAGGGCCTGAGAGCAGACGACAGGCAGCCCCTGCTAGCATGTCAACCCAGAGCTGAGGGCAGTACCCCTGAAAAGCCACACTTATTCGACAGCTGTGGGGACAGAGCCAGGCCTGCTGCAGAGGACCTAGGATGGGAGGTAGGAGCAGCCACCCCAGTCATGGCTCTACAGAAGCCCCGAACCCAGACCCCAAGGCCAGGACCAAGGGACACCCCCAGACCTGAGGTAAAAGCCCAGAGACAGGTTAGCATTCTAGTTGCTGAGAGGAACTAGCCATGATTTATGTCTTTAGATCACCTGAAGCTCTCCCTGCCCCCAGAGGGAAGGCTACCCCACCCCTAGTGGTAAGTCCGCACTGTCAGGGAAGAGCAGAGCCAAGAAATGCGACCCAGACTTACCATGTTCCCTACATGTTTCCTATTAAGCCCCAGGATCACCGAGCAAAAACAGTGGGTGGAGGAGGTGGGGACGAGGCATCACTCCCACGCAGCCACCTGTGCTCCGGGGGGTCTGGGACTGTCCCAGTCCCTCAGGGACCTGGGCTGGCAGCAGGGGCAGGGGAGGGACGCACATGTCTGTGCCCAGCCTGTGCCAACTTTACCACCTGCACGCAGCGATACCAAATGAGCACTAAAACCAAAATAAAAGAAGAATGTGCTTCCACAAACTAGAACAAATGCGACGGAGCAGCACTATTCCAAGGGGTAAATAATGGGTGGTAGATGGGGAAAAGCGCACCTACTGTGAACTATGGACTACAGCCGACAGAAATATCATAATATACTTCCATCGACTGTAACAAAGTTACCAGGCCAACGCTAAGTGTCAATAATGGGTATGGGGTTTTCTTTCTGGAGCAATGAAATTGTTCTAAAATGATTGTGATGAAAGTACAACTCTGATTATACTGAATGCCACTGATTGTACATATTGGATGGACTATATGGTGTGAATAAAACTGCTTTTAAAAAAAAAGTAAAACTGTATGCACTGTATAGCCCACATTAAAGATAAATATATAATAAAATACAAATTAACATATGAAAGCACGACGTGGTAGCTGTGGGCTTCCATTTTCACCGTCTTATTCTCCCTTTCTTTCGAGCTTTGTCAGCTGTTTACTGTCAGGATTTAGGGTGAGGTTGCCTCAGAATAGCAATTAAGACAAAAATAATATTCTTAAAGACCGTGGGGAAAAAAACCAAAAAGTGATTATTAGGTTCAGTTCAAGGCAGTGGGAGCAGGCTTCCCTCTAGAGAACAAAGTGGACCTGATGGGGGAGTGGGGAAGCCACCCAGGGGCCAGAGGCTCTGAGTCTGGGAAGACAGAGCTGCAGGGATGGTGCAGACCGGGGCAGCAGAAGCCCACGGCAGGGCTGGGTGGCCTCACAGGGCACAGTCCTCCAGCTGCACGATGGAGTATGGGATTCAGTGGGCCTGGGCTGGTGCCCCAGAAATCTGTATTTCCGAGAAGCAACAGCTGCACTTTGAGCACACTGGTCTCGGGAAGGCCAGCTGCTGCCATGTCCTCCCTGAGCTACAGTGAACCCGGGAAAGGGCCAGGGGCAGCCCCACTCGTTCCGGCATAAAGGCCGGAGGGCTTCCTAGCTACAGTGGCTTGGTCCACAGTTATGCATGCTGAACATCTCTGAGAAAGCACCAGGCAGGTGGAAGGAAGGGAGAGAGGAAACTATTTAAGCAAATGGCTCTATCTTACTTCTGAGACCCTTTTCCCTAATTTTTCACAGCACCCCTCACTGATCCCTTCCCTGCCTCTTCAGTGTTGAGGCAGGCCTGTATAGTCACATGCATAGGCTCTGTTCACAGCACATGGTTTATAATATGGTTTGGAGACAAGTGTGGCCTGGGAGCCCCAAATGTGCTCAGCCTGGGGGCATGACTCAAGTGACTGCTTTGGGTCCAGCAGTCAGTGGACAGTCAGGCGGGCGCGCTGACAGAACCTTCCCACCCACCATCACCATCGAGTATCCGTATCTGTCAAAGCATTTCACTTTAGGATCATTAAAGAGTCTCCAGGAAAAGAACCTGACCAAACAGGCAAAGTATATGCTCCTTCTTATAAGGAAAACAGGTTCTCAAAGAACACTGGTTTTCCAAGTCACCCTTCCCACATTTCCCACTTATTTCTGGAAAGGCTGAGCCTAAGGGAGTTCAACTTCACTCAATACCCAAAATAAGAGAGGACAGCTGCTTGGAGGACAGGGCCCTTTCCCGGCGCGACGTCTGGTCTGCTCACAACAGCTCGGCAGCGCCCTCTGACGGCCGCGCCGCGGCCTTTTCACTTCTCACTACTCCACCCTATCAAACTGGCGTAGTTTCAGTATCAGATCCTGTCTTAAAAAGCAAATTAAGCACTGTACCAAAGTGCTCTCTTTCTGGGAAATTATGACCTGACGTAAGCCTCTACAAGCTGATTTTGCATTTGGAATGAAAAGCCAGGATTCTATGGACGAATCATTATGAACGTTCAGACTTGGGTTGCAGACACTTTCCCGGCTTTACTGGTTACCCAGACAGCAGCTGCCACCATCATCACGGCAAAGGTGCCCACAGCTAAGAAAACTGCTGCAATTGCAGGATCCCCACCTCTTTCCAGGTCTTTCCTGTTTAAGCTATGCACTGAAAGGCTGAAAAAGCTGATGGCAGTTTGGGCTTACCAGAACCTGGCGTATTCTCAGACCCTAGCCTAAAGCCACAGCAGACTCCACGTTCCAGTGTTTTTCTTTTTTTTTTTTCTTCAAATGAAGATGTTCTGCTTGGGACTCAAAATTAAATTTAACAACAGCTTAAACCCCCCACTCTCTGACTGACAGCCACAAAGGTCAACGTCAGGCCGAGCAACAGTTCACAGGACAGAGGACACGGACAAGCAAACGCAGGTACTGCGGTGGGTGGAAGGCTGGCAACCAATGGCTGGCCCTGGTGCTGACCAAAAGCAGAAAATAAACACCAAGTGGTACTGACGCTCCCCTAATTAAAAACAAAAACAAAGTTTAAGAACTTTTTAGCCATGACAAAAGCATTCACTAGGCAGGTTTTTCAGCAGCTGTCAGCAGAGCTGCTCTCCTCTCTCCCTCCCTGCACCCTTTCCCACCCACTCCCAGCTTATCATTAGGAGGAAAAGGCTCACCAAGGTCACTACAGGTGGTTACTACTCTGCCTTTTGGGCTCCAGGAAGAAGTCACAGGAGTCCTACTTTCCACCTCCTCCCTGCCCACGACACACGCACACATAGACACTCTGGTTCAAGTAGCAATTTCCCCACCTCTACTTACATCTCTTCTGGACTCGGCTTTTCCATGTCAAGGCTCCATGTCACCTCCCCCTGATGTCTCACCAAACAACCCAGGACTCCAGCATCCCAAATAGAAGGCTGGGGACTGTTGATTCCTGCATCAACCGGTGCACTTGTCCCCAACTCAGGAACCTGGGGACCTTCTTTGTCTACTGCCTTGCCCTCATCACTTTGTGAAATACTCCACTCCCAAGATTTATTTCAAACTCACCTACCCCTCATCAGCACTGTCACCACCATAATTTTTCGCTTTACCCCCTTTTGAAAGGGCTCTCCGCACCAGCTCTTGGCCCTCCCCACCTACTGCCACAGCCAGGCCAAATGAACCTGAAGATCCTGTGACACCTGCTCACATTCCTGTAGGAGCCTCAAGTGCTCAGTATGAGTACATGCAGAGTGTGGTCCCCTCGGAGGCTCAATCACACCCCACTCTCCAGAGCATTGCAACCCACACTGGGCATTTCCCTCGAAGCTCCGCACCGACCTTCCCCAGAACGTACCCTCAGGGCCAGCCGCCAGCTGTCCCCGTGACCCTGCTTGGGCCTAGCTGAGCCAGGAGTGGCTGTGGGGCTCTCCCCATGGGCCACAGGCCTCTGTAAGAGGGATTCCAGCATCTGGTGAGGAAACAACCCCCCTCTAGGGGCCACAGCTCCCTTCCCAGCCCTCACTTAAATGTAACCTCCTCGCGGAGACCTTCCTTGACCAACACATGTAAAAAGAAGAGCCTCCCTGCTTTTTCCCACTGTAAACCTCCATGTTTTTTCCACTGCATGTACCAAAATTGATGATGGCTAATTACTGGGGTGATTATTGGTTCCACACCTCTTCAAGAACTTGCCTCTTGGCAGCCTTACTCACCAGTTCCCAGGGAGGTACTGGCACAACTTGGGGTAATAAATATTTGTAGAATGAATGAATATACCAAAACAAGCTTTTGAAAGGGCAAGACAGAGTTGTTCATAAATCTCAGTTATATTTGCTATAATTAACTAGAAAGAAATATAAGTGATAAAGTAGTTGTCAAGTATAACTTTTAAAAGACAGTAATTATAAACAAAAAACCCAATCATGAGGACCCATCATCCTTCGTGTTATCTGACATCACTAAAGAGCATCTGGAAAAAAGCAAACCGGGTGAGATGCCACCTCTGCAACAGGCTTAACTCATCAGCACGTACCTCTACCTGAGCACGGTCACTGACCTCTAACTCCCTCACCTCTGAGCAGACAAGTCACGCCAAGGGTCATTCTTTACCAAGGAAAACAATAATGTGCAGGGTTTACTTTTATTTTTTTATTATAAAAAACACATACAAGAGATTTAAGAAAGAATGAATATAAGACAAATCAGGACCACGGTGAGTTAATAAACCCATTTTCTATATACAAATACTAAAATTCCGAAAGTGGAACATCCTCAAATGTGAAGCACATTATAGCACAGCCCCCACGTGCACAGCACACACAGGGACCTGCCTGCCTGTCGTCTCTGAATCTGTTATATACATGGAATTGATACCAAAACCTCCAATTCAATTTCTACTCCTCAGGTGTCCTTTTCCCAATATATAGTTAAATATTCTTAAGAACTTTGGAGATATGAAGAAAACACATTAGAGTGAGTTTCTACTAAAGGCTCTCTGTGTTGTATTTTGACCAATTTACCCGCTAAACCTTGAGACAATATTCTGTAGCCCAATTCCAGCTAAGACAGCAGAAGACTCTTCTAGTTCTTTTCAGCTGGTTTACTTTTGCCTAGCCAGTCATTTGAGTGCAGAGTCTAAAAATAGTTCAGGAGTCAAACCATATTTTTATATTGTTAAGTTCAATTTTTTAAAAGCCATTAAAGGACACTTTCTGCAGCAAAAAAAGGGCTAAGTTCAAGTTTTTGTTGTCTGACCATGACCCAGTCATACAATCCATATGTCACGTACATAATAGCCTTGTGTGAAATGTATGCACTTCAGGGGAAAACAGCTATGAAATCTGTTTCTCCTTGTCTCCATACCAAACTGTGAGGAAACCCTCTGGTTGTTTTACCTATTTTATGTTTTTTTCATATTTAAACCTTAGTTTTTACACTATGAAATACGTGAAGGCACTTCTCTAGGCACAGCGACACGCCAGGGGCTTAGCAGAGTTCTTCTGCACAGAGGGAACTGGCTTCTTCCAGGTAGCTGGCGATCGCAGACGGAACACTGTTAGAAGTCTCTTTCCGCCAAGCTTCCAGAATCTTGGATATTTCTGTTGGATTGCTGGGGCTCAAGTCACAAAGGGCATATACGGCTGCTAATTGTATACCCCATGGTATATCTGAAAATAATTTTCAAAGCGGTCATTACATAAGAAAATACTTATCACTCAAAATTTTAATTTTATAATCTACAAAAATGCTATTCAAACAAAGAATATTTTCTGCAAGCAGTGAAAATTAAATATGAAAGAAGAAAAACAAACAAACAAATACATAATTCATCTACAAATGAAAGAGAAAGCCAAGACAAATGGCTCTCCTGAGTGGCTCTGCACCCGCTTGGTTCCGAGGACCCCGTGCATAAGCAGGGGTAGAGGGCCTCTAAGGCTTCCAGCTTCTCAGCAACACCACTTTCCAAAGGGTTGCATATCCATACTCAAGTTACAACACAACGTGGACATAAAACATTCAATAAACATATGACTCTATTAAACATCCTTACTAGAAGTATCAATAAGTGGACTAAGAACATGAAAACCTGTCCTTGTGCTATACTTTCATGTGTGAGATTTATTATATTTCGTTTCAGCATCAGATGATTTAGGAATCATTTAGCCACAATTTCTCACTGCCCATGCACACTAGATCTGTCCTGAGTGCACACTTAGCATCACTTAAAGAGCGGGGGATACACTTAGTTTGGATTGTGTGACATGTGAACAAGACTGTTTAAAAATGAACAGAGATAGATGGAAGGGCATACCATGTTCATGGATTGGAAGACTAAATATAGTTAAGATGTCAATTCTACCTAAATTGATTTACAGATTCAATGCAATTCCAATCAAAATCCCAACAACTTACTTTTCAGAAATAGAAAAACCAATAAGCAAATTTATCTGGAAGGGCAGGGTGCCCCGAATTGCTAAAAGTATCTTGAGG
>PVIY010045957.1:0-18810 GCA_004026745.1 Myrmecophaga tridactyla | reverse complement strand
CAGCCCCCCAGTGCCTGCAGGAGACGGCAGACCCACTCCCCAGGAGTAGTGCAGCCCCCCACACCCACAGGAGACTACAGACCCACTCACCAGGAGGAGTACAGTCCCCGGACGGCTTGCTCCTGCTCGCCCCAGCGGGCAGGGTTCTCGTATTTGCAGGCCCGGCCACCACAGGCCACAGAACATGCCATGTGTCCAGGAATGACATGTCGCAAACGCTCTCCAACTTTAGTGTACTTTGGTGTTGGGCGTCCTGAATTTCCTAGGACACATAAGGAAGGGAAGGTTCAAAGTTCCACTCTCCAAATGGAACAGTTACACAGGAAACAACATCCATCTTAACTCAGGGTTTTGGATGACGAGCCTGATTTAAATCCCTCTCATCTTGTCAACCATAAGCCCGTTTCCTTTTCATCTTGACTGCGTGATATTGGAATAGGAAAGGAGCTTTTACATAGAAATATCTCCACTTTATACAGTGGTAACGAAGAGGAAGAAACTATAAAAGCACATCTTTTACAAGGGGATAAGATTTGTTCAAAAACTACATTTTCAAAGAAAAACACAAAGCATGCAATCATTTTCTCTCCTAAAACATATCCACTAAAAGTCTTGGCATCAAGACAGTGAAAGCATCATACAGCATTACTTGTCAAAGTTTGGAAAGGATAAACACAGCACAAGCTGTTCACACCCCTCCGATTTAAGCCCCATGGCCTGGCCATCCGTGACCACCACAGCAGCTTTACTTTTGCTCCCGGGGAAGGCAGGGTCTCCCTCTGCGCGGCGGACGTTGGCCACGGCCACCACCACCTGGAGAGAGGACGAGGACAGCACCCTGGCCGCCGAGCTGCGCCGCCGCTGCTCGGGCCGCAGCAGGGGGTCGGAAGCCGAGTGCCTCCGGCCCTGGAGGAAGGCGCTGAGGAGCCCGACCGCGGAGAGCCTGCGAGGCGAGTCCTGCATGGCCACGGGCGCCGGGAGGGAGAGCCGGGCCGAGCGCGCAGCGGCGGCCGGGGGAGGCGCGCGGGGCCTGGGCACCGGGCTGTGCGCGCACAGCTGCTCAGGATAGGCTGGGCGTTTCCATGGTGACAAACAAAGAAGCCACTGATTCCCACCCAGAGCTGCAGAGGCAGAACGCTACACGGATGGATTGTGTTGGGGACAAACTGTTCACATGCAGCAAAGAAAAATGTGTATTTTAAATTCATTGTTCCTACCTTGGGACTACTCTATCTCATTTCTCAAACAGACTTCAAAGTTCTGACTGCTCAACGATTAACTCCCAAAACACTGCAATGAATTCAGAAAAAGTTTCTCTATGACACAAACACTGGCTTTTACACACATACTAAAACATTTAAATTCTGCAATTCCTTTCATTTCCATTCTCTGAATATTTGGAGAAGCTTATCTTTCTATGCTTCTCTGGAAGGGGCATAGATAAAAAGTGAATTGCAATAAAGTGGGATATGCTGGACAACTTACAACATTTCTTAAAAGATCACTCAATGTTTCATAATCCCAAACCCTCTCTCTATATAAACATAACTTTTTTTTCATGGGCAGGCACCAGGAATTGAACCTGGGTCTCCAAACTCGCAGGCAAGAATTTTGCCACTGAGCCACCATGGCCTGCCCCCCTATATATATATATTTTTTTAACTTCTTTTATTGTATAATATAATATATATATAAAGCAAAGAAAGCACTAGTTTTCAAAGCACTCTTCAACAAGTAGTAAGTTTGTCATGGGCCTCTCAGATTTTTCCTTCCAGCTGCTCCAGAATACAGGAGGCGAGAAGGAATAAATATTCTTTATCATCACAATCGACTTTTTTTTGTGTGTGAAAAATAACATATATACAAAAAAGCATAAATTTCAAAGCACAGCACATCAGTTAGCTGTAGAACAGACTTCAGAGTTTGGTATGGGTTACAATTTCACAATTTTAGGTTTTTACTTCTAACTGCTCTAAGATACTGGAGACTAAAAGAGATATCAAGTCAGTGATTCAGCAATCATACTCATTTGTTAAACCATACCTTCTCTGTATAACTCCACCACTGGATCCATCACCTTTGATCCTTCTATCCCACTCTTTAAGGGTATTAGGGCTATGCCCATTCTAACTTTTTCATGTTGGAAGGGGCTGTTAATAATATGAGGTAGGGGGATGGAACTAGTTGATGTTCTGGAGAGGCTGGCCCTCTGCATTTCAGGGCTTAATCTGGTCTAGGGACCCATCTGGAGGTTGCAGGTTTCTGGAAAGTTACCCTACTGTGTGAAACCTTTGTAGACTCTTATATATTGCCCTAGGAGTTCTTTAAGATTGGCTGCAATGGTTTTGGTCGGGGACAAACGCCCTATTTGATAGAACTATTAAAGAAACAGCTGGATAGAATAAAGACTTCTGTAGGGCTGATAATTAGTCAGAAGACATTTAATTCATATTTTCAAGATATGAAAAACCCAATCCTGGTTTAGACCTTGATTTGGGGAGTCACAGTAGCCATGCTTCTCAAAAACACAATTATCCACCTTTTGTCACTGACCATAGAGAAAATAAGCTTAAATAATGTCTTGGGAGAAACATAGGGGAAAAAATGCATTTAGTGTCACATTTTCTAAAGGCACTGGATGAGGGGGAGGCTGCCACTCGAGGATAAAGGACATGAAGAAAACAGAGACGGTCATGAGTGCCCAGCGTCCCCACTGCCAGCCTCCCCTTGTCCGAGTCAACCTTGTACTTGGTACAGATGGGTTCCCAGCCCTGGGCAGAGGAAATTACCCTACAGCCCTAGAAGCTCTTTGCCTCCCCATTGCCCCAACGCCATGCATGTTAATTAAATAAGACTGGGGACATGGAAGCCCAATCTGGTGCCCGAATCACTCCTCGTTGTGCAGCACACAGCCTTGCTATTTAGGATGCAAGCAATGCATCTTTTTTTTTAATGTAACCAACCCAGAAAACACAACCTCCCTCCTTTAGGGAGGATCCGAGGAAGATTCCAGGTAAGGCTTGAAAGAATGCCAGGGAAATAAGGCAGAGCAGTTCCATCTGACCAACACAAAGATTCACCTGAGAGGAGAGAGCAGAAAGCAAGGCGAGGCAGGCAAACAGGAATTCAAGAGCAGAGGGCTACAAATGCTCAACCAGGTCCGGGCAGCGGGACACCCAGGAGGTCTCTAAGCAGGTATGTGTATGGTGTGCGCAGCCCCTGCAGACTGGCCCGCCCTGAAGAGATGCGGTGGGACACCCAGGAGGTCTCTAAGCAGGTGTGTGTATGGTGTGCGCAGCCCCTGCAGGCTGGCCCGCCCTGGAGAGATGCGGTGGGAGGAGCACTCTGGCACCACTGCGGGCCTGTGCGGGAGGCAGGCAGTGTTTGGAGGCTCCAGCTGGGGCCCTTCAGAGGGGACGGGCTTCCGTGCTGGAGGAGAGGAGAGAGTGGGGATGAGGTGTGACTTCCAGCTTAAGTCTGCAAGGCAGTGCAACCAGTCAATACGGGCAGCCACGGGGGCCTGCGAGAAGGAGCAGCGGCTCCATTTTAGACTAAGGTACTCCTGTAGCAATCTGGAGGTCCCAGACCGTCAGTACGAAATGCATGCTTCACGTTGGAGAACTAGCATCTCGGGACACCCACGCTTCAGAAGAAAGTGGACACAGATGTGACCAAGGGTGGGAGGTTCTCGGACCAAGCTGAATGAGAAGGGATGGTTTATGGATCACCTCAAGAATAACTTCTGCTGTGAAATCTGAAGAACTGGGATGACCTCAAATAGACATGTCATAATTGAGCTAAGATATTATACGGTCAGTGACCCCTGGTCAGCATCTTTGAGGAAGCTTAGCCGAACACAAACAAGGAAATGTAGATGGTGTGCGAAGCCCTCTCAGGCTGCTGGGGTGCCCCACAAAGGATGCAGGGGACTCACCTCCCGCTGACCTGGAAATGAAATACAACGTCCCACCTCCACTCCTGGGCAGGGAAGGCAGGCCCTAGGCGTCCACTGATTTCAGACCAACCAGACCTTTGCCCCCCACCTGCCTGAAGGGTTGCTCCAAAACTATTCCTTCTGTCGGCTCTGAGGAGGCTCTGTTGTGCTTACTATCCCTAAAATGCTTCCTCTTTTAAAGGATTCCAGTAAGCTAATGAAGAATTCTTTAATCCTCCACCTGAAATAGGTGGAGTCACATCTCCATCTAATCAAAGGTCACACCCACAGTTGGGTGTGTCTCCACTCCATGGAGATGATCTAATCAAAAGTTTTCACCTACAGTATTGAATCAGGATAAAAAGAAACAGCTGCCCCCACAAGACTGAATCAGGATTAAAACACGGCTTTTCTGGGGTACATAATATTTTCAAACCAGCATACACATCTATAAGAAAGTATATTTATATTATCACTTAAAAATCAATAAAAACATTTAAATTGGGATAAACTATAGATCACTAATGATGACTTGTTCAGACATTTAGAAAGAAAATTTTAATTTTATTCAAATTACCAATATATATAAAAAATAGAAGTCTTAAGATATCTTTAGGTAAACAGAAGCAATAAGACTATTTTAATTTCCATTTCAAGTTTTATATATAAAATGGGAATTTTTAAAAGTAAGAGTACTTTTATGAAGGACCATACCTTTAACAGAAACTTAAAAGGTGAAGAGCTTTTTTGGGTAGCCACAGAGCCTTTAGAATGCCACCATCACAAACTGTGCTCACCTTTCTGATATCCGTTTCCCCTTCCACCACAGTTACAACTTACAGGTAGGCCTTGAGATGTAACATTATTGTCACTTTCCCAATTACTTGTTAGCAACTGATCTATTTTTCCTTCCTTCTCTGACAATGTAGTTTTCAAATTATATAAAACAATTTTTAGTTTTCTATATTCCACGACAATAAAATCACAAGGGACCATCTGCCTTAGCTCCCTCCCTTCTTTCAGATATGCTGTCTCTAGAAAAAAATCATGGTACAAGAGAAACAGGTAAAATAATCCAAAAGCTAGCCCACATGGCGACCCGAGCAGGTCTGGTGCCCACAGGGTCCTCCCAGAGCTGGGCTGTGTCTGCGGCTCGCAGCTCCCTGTGGCCACCGGCTCTCGCACGTGGGCAGTCCAACCAAGTGCAGCAGTGCCCACTGCCCACATGAAATGACCCACATCGTAATAAGCTCAATAAGCACAACAATGAAACCCACTAAAAGGCATGTGTTCGTACCGGGCCTTTCCTTTGTAACTTTACAAGTGAGCAGGTAAAACATGGAAAAACCTAAGCAGAGACACAGACTGCTTGGTAATATCCTTCTGTACTCAAGATGTCAGACGGCTGATAACTTTTTATTACAACCAACTCACAAGACAAACTTTGCAATTAAGTGGGCGTGCTAGAGGCCACTCTATTCTCATCCCTAAGTCCAGAAAGGAGTCACTTTCCAGCCTCTCGTCCTCCACCTTTGTCGTGACAGCAGCAGGCTCCCTTCGCACAATGCAATGCATCTTTCAACTGTTAGACAGCTCCAGATGTTTTCTAATTTTCAGTGAAAATCCATTTCTCTAAAAACATTAGTTTTTGTTCTTTCCTCTAGAAAAAAAGAATCTTCATTTTGACTTGCAAGGTTTAAAATACCTGAATTCAATCAGAACTTCTCGAAGACTCCACCTATTTGGGCTAAATTCTCTCAATTCTCAGTTACTCCTGGCACATACCGTGTCTCCAGACCCTTCACTGTAACACCCCCACTAAAAGAGGTGACTGCATTCGCTGTCTCCCTCCATGTCCTGTCTCATCCTCACCCTACTCAACTCTGGCCTTGCTTCCAGGCCCACCGAAAACTTTCTTGCTGAGGTCCGTAATGCCTGTTTCAGCGTGGACTCTGCACAGTTCTCATCTTATCTGACTGCTCACCAGCATGCAACAAAGCTGAATACTTTAGTTTTAATCTTCAAATACTTTTGAAAGAAGATTTTATTTTATTTTTTATTTTGAAACAATCTCATTTATGGGAAATCTACAAGTCCGGTACAAAGAATATTTGTATACCATTTGAGAATAAGATGCATACTGAATAATGAGATTTGCTGTCCTATTACCCCCATGTAAATTAGTGTGCATTTCCCAAAAAGGCATCCTCCACAATTTCCCCAAATAAAATAACGTGGTTGATACCTTAATGCCCTATAATCTCAGCCTTCATTCACGTTTCACTGCTACTCCAGCAAGGTTCTTGATGGTAAAAGGGTCCAGTTCAGAACCACAACTTGTACTTAGGCATCCTGTCTTGTTCAGCTGTTTCACTCTAAAACAAGTCCCTCTTTGCTTGACTTTGATGACCTTGATGCTTTTGAAGGGTGAAGTTATTTTGTAGCATGTCTCTCGATTTGCGTTTGTCGGATGATTCCTCATGATTAGATTCAAGAAGCCCTGGCACTCACTAGTGAAGAACGGCATCTAGAACCAGTTACTGTGAGTCTGCTGTGCGAGTTAACAAGCACATTTGTAAACAGTGTTTGGAGGAAGCAAATTTCTGAGTTATAGCTCAGCCTGATGAATTTATATTGTAAGGATTACTCTAACCCAGCACAAAGATGAAAAGACTACAAAAATATCTTCACACTTCCTCTTTTCACTGCAAGAAAACCCTACTACTGGGAGAATTTTATTCCTCTCTCTTTCTTCTTCCTTCACTTCCTACTTGGAACACTCAGAGAGCACTTGGATTACACATCTGAATAGAGAAGTGTTTTCAGGTAATCATTAGCCTACACACCAGTAACTCGTGTTCAAAGACAGGATGAAATTGTAAAGCACTTTTATAATGCAATATTAATGTTAAAGGTAAGGGTTGACTTTTGTGTTTTATTTTGACATGGTATGTCCTGAAATAAATATCAATTCAATGTGAAGGAAGAAAGGCCTCTCCATGGACAGAGCTAAAGAACACCTGCACATACACACACATTTATATTTATGCTCATTTCTGGGTCTATTTTATCAATATTGAAAATCAAGAGCTTACATAAATACTACCAATTCCAGTCCCACACCGCAGGGTCCACTCTAACTCTCCCCCTTTTTGTAACCCCAACTCCCTGTTCTGCCAGTGAGAAACCTAGCTCAGGGCATTTACCCCTGTTGTCCCCACTTCCAGATGGACCCTCCGTCATCTCATGTGGACCCTCGTTGCCTCTCCCTGGTGTTGATGTCCTCCGCGCTCTGCCTGTGCTCTGATGCCCTCTGCGGGGCCAGCGGGCCATGCAGGAGCCCTCCTGACCAAGCTCTGCATGCCAGGCTTCTAGGCCTGGGCTCGAACGCCCTGCACCAGGCCACCTTCCCATGCAGACACGCCTGCCCGGTGTTCATCACCCTGGCCCAGGTCTGCTGGGCTCCAATGGGCCGGAACCGGGCACCAGCGCCTTCCTCGGCCAGGCTGGGCCCCACACGCCTACTTTGCTTGGGCCCACCCAGTGGCTTCTGGACTAAAGAGTTCAGGAAGGAAAAGGAAAAGAAGAAAAGGAGGAAGTTCCTTTTTGAAATATTCTTTTACACTAGATTCTGTGAGTCTACCCTTTTTGGTTTTCTTCCTTAAGGCTCAATGACTCCTTACCCTTCTCCTGTTTCTTACTTCTAAATGTTGGCATTTCTAGAGGCCTCAGTTTAGTCCTGGCACTTCTTTTCATTCCATTCTACCTATATGAGCTCATATACTTCCTTGGTTTTAGTTACCATCTAATGACTACCAAAATTGTTAGCCAAACCTGTCCTTTGAACTCCAGAATTTTGCTTACTGCTCATGTCAACTTGAACGCCCCTCTAACAGCCCCTCAAACTCAACATTCCCAAATCCTAAATAATGATTTCTTTATACCCAGCAATTCCTCACAAGATGGACCTCAGTGTTTCATATCTTAATCAATGGCCCTGCCTTACATCTAATTGTGCAAGCCAGAAACCTGGGGTCAGCTTTGATACCTCCCTCTTCCTTTATTCTTTTTTTTCATTTCCGCATGGGCAGGAACTGGGAATCGAACCCAGGTCTCCGGCGTGGCAGACAAGAACTCTGCCTGCTGAGCCACCGTGGCCTACCCTTCCTTTATTCTTAAAGCCTATTAATCACAGTCCTATTCTTATCTCTTAAATATCTCTCAAATCCACCCTCGAAAATCCACTGCACTTAACCTCTCATTGTAGTTGGGTCCTTACTGATGTCCCCATGTGAATTCCTGCCCATCTTCAATTATTTTACAGCAAGAACAGAGTGACCTTTTTCAAATCATGTCACTCTGCTGCTTTAAACACTTCAAAAGCTTTCTTTGTTCTGAAGAAAAATCTGAACCATTTCATGTGGTGTACAAAGCCCTATATTATCTGGCCTCAATCCACTATTCTAAGGTCCTCCTGCCACTTCTTCTCCTTACGAAAAAGAGCTCCCCCAGGAGAGTCGCTGGAGTCCAGCAACCAACAGAAAATAACTGTTTCAGCAAGCACTGAGCTCCAATACCTTTAGACCCTTACTCCTTGATTTACTCATTTATTTTTATATATAAATAGTCCATTCTTAGGGTGAAAAATCCTTTAAAGTGCCCTCTACAGTAGGACTATAATGAACATGGGCAGTTACAAATTGCTCCAACAGCCACTGCCAAGAAAACTTGTTCAAATTTCTCTTGGCAAACTGCTGGTGCCAAATCAGGGAGTTCATTCTCAGGACCCAACACGGTGAGAAAGCGCGAGGAGGCAAGTGCGGCGGTAAGAGTCACAAGGCACGTCACGGCACACTCCCTTGCCTGAGCCACCACAGAAGAAGTCAAAACAGTGTGGGAAGGTTACAGTGAAGGAAAAAAGGGAGGAGGGGAGTGAGTGTGCTTTATGTGACACATGCAACTAATGACGAAGAAAGAATGAAAGGTGATTCATGCATAGGCGGGGGACTATAGGAACCAACGTATAATTTCAGTCTAAGATGACAGTGCAGGAGGCAAGAACTGTTTTCAACATTCCTTCTTAAAAGGCCAAGGTCATTATTCAGGACTTTGGAAAGGAATTCTTACAGCCCAAGATGGTAAAGCAGAAATAAATAAAAGACTGTAAGTAACACCTCACAATTTAGGATTTAGCTGCCATTTAGAATTTCAATATGAAGGTTTGAGCCTTTTCTTTCATGTTTATTCACTTACAGTTACTTTTATTAAACTCTAGCTTGCATAAAGAGAACAGAAAGCATATTGAAGAGACAGTACCTCTCATGCCTGCAGCACTCCCACTGCTGTTCACCAAAGTGGAAGATGGCAGCTCATGCTGTGGCAGGACTCCTGTAGCCATGGCATTCTGCTGGGAAAAACATTTTACTTTTTGAAAAACTGTTTTGGGGATATTCATTAACAATTACCTATAATATGCTAGACCTGTGCTGTCCAATATAATATTCATGAGCTAATGTGGCTATTAAGCACCTGAAATGTGACTCGTCCAGGTTGACATGTCACATGTAAAAAATTACAAGCAAGATTTTGAAGACTTAGTACAAAAAAGAATGTAAAATATCTCACTAATAATGCTTACATGGTGTATACATTGAAATATTTTTGATATAATAGAATATATATGCATATATAGAGAGAATACATTAAGATTAATTTTTCCTGTTTTTTATTTTTTTAATGTAGCTACTAGAAAATCTGAAATGGAATACACGGCTCTCACAGTATCTCTATCAGACTGTGTACTAGACGGTAAGTACACTACAGAGAAAAGTAAGGCACACTCTCCTCCTGCTTTTACAGCCTACTGGGAGGATAAGATGCAGACGCAGACACTGCTAATATGTGCTAAGGGTCCAGACGGGCTCAGACGAGTGAGAGGTCTGTCTCCTTGAAGGAGGGTGTGAGGTAAGGCTTCAAAGAGGAAGCAGCATTTGAATGGGGCTCCACAAGTAAAATTTATTGTGGATACAAGGACATAGAGTACAGCAGGCAACTGAGCAGAACCTCTCATTTATCCTTCAGTAATTCAATTAAGCGAGGGTTTGCTGCATATAGTGAATAATCTTCATGTTGTCCACACTAAATTATAAGGTGCAGTGACTGCTGTGTTGCTCAGATGGTATGGTTTCCACAAGGAAAACCAATCCCCCAATCATCCCATTTCTTCAACCCTTAGTATGTGCTGGATACAAATATTAAATCGTTTTTTTCCTAACAAGAACTTTGTGGAGTAGTTATGATTATTCCCTATTTTAAGCATGAGGAAATGGTTTTAGTAAGGTTACAGTACTTGCCTATAGCTACACAGTAAATGGCAGAATTGGCAATTAAATCTACATCTTCTGACTTCAAGTTCAGTGTTCTACTTCACAGTTGAAAATGGAAGAAATTCTAATAAAGATAATCTTAACTTTTTTAATGCAATTTTATTGATATATATATAATCACAATCTATATAATCATCCAAATTGCACAATCAGTGGTTCAGAGTATTATCACACAGCTGTGCATTCCTCATCACAATTGATTTTGAACATTTTCATTACTCAAAAAAAATAAAAATAAAGGTAAAAATAAAAAAGAACACCCAAAACATTGTATACTTCCCTCCCCATATTATTTACATTTTATCTTTTTTTTTATACTCATCTGTCTGTACTCCGGATAAGGGACTGTCAATCACAACGTTTTCACAATCACATGGTCACACCTTAAAAGCGCTATAATTATTCAACCTTCTTCAAGAATCAGGGCTACTGGATTATAGTTCAACAGTTTCAGGTATTTCCCTCTAATTACTCCAATATACCAAAAACTGAAAAGGGATATCTATACACCGCATAAGAATAACCTCCAGGATAACCTCTCGACTGTTTGAAATCTCTTAGCCACTGAGACTTTATTTTGCTTTGTTTCCCTCTTCCCCCTTTCGGCCAGAAGGCTTTCTCAATCCCATGATGCTGGGTCCCGGTGCATCCGAGCATTTCTGTCCCACACTGCCAGGGGGATGTACACCCCTGAGAGTCCTGTCCCATGTTGGGAGGAGGGCACCAAGTTCACCTGCTGAGTTGGCTTACAGAGAGAAAGGTCACATCTCAACAACAAAACACATTCTCTGGGGTGAGTCTCAGGCCTACTTATCAGCAGGCTCAGCTTCTCCTTTGCAGGAATAAGTTTCACAGGCGCGAACCCCAAGGTCGAGGGCCTGGCGCTTCAACCTGGCAGTCCCAGTGGTTGTGAGAATGTCAGGTCATCCCTAGTGGTCACCTCAATATTTGTGGCTTCCAAAAAAACAAATGTATATAATCCAATTCAGTAGTCACAGACTAAATGTACCTCAATTTAATTACTGATATAAACAGAAAAATCAGCTAAGGTATTTTTCTTTTTTTTTTTTGCATGGGCAGGCACCGGGAATTGAACCTGGGTCTCCTATGTGGCAGGCAAGAACTCTGTCACTGAGCCACCGTTGCCCACCCCTGAGGAATTTTATAAACAATAAAATTATTTTCATAAAAGGCAAGCACATATTCACTTCCCAGACCATGCACCCAACTCCCGCCCCCCAAAAAAAAGACAAGCACATAACCCAGAAAGATTTATGGCTTTGACCAGGATACAAGAGAACATTACACAGAATACTAAGGCCTTCCTAAATAACAACTTTAACATTTTCCTTTACAATCTTTTTTATTATTTCGGCATTGAGGACTGGGGAAATCAAATACTATAATTTCAATAGTTTATAAAATGGCTATGAATTTTTTATAAGGCTCTAAAACCTTGCAATTTCTTGCAGCAAAAAAATTAACAATACTACCTAAATTCTGCCTTAATTAATATTTTTTCTTGGAGCATTTATTTTTGCAAGAGAAAAAAAGTCACTTCACAAATCCCAGTCATCCTTCAAGAATTTCAAATTCACTAAAACTTTACTTCTAATTTCAAGTTTTATATGCTCTAAGGGCATATAACTTAAAATCTAAAGTCCTGTTTGATGAAGCTGTGTCTCTTCAAAACAAATACTGAAATTAAAATCATAAGGATGATCTAAAACAAAAGAAAAAGCAAGAATGCATTCTGCAGTATTAATGTCACAAATCAGGTATCAAAGTAATTGATGCAAAGTTTTACAACATTTCAAATGAATGTTACCTGAAGACATGAAGTGAAAGGACTAATGAAACAGTTACTTCAACAAACCCATTAGCAAAACTTAAATTTTGAAAACATTTCCATTAAGATTAGATTTATATGTGGGAGACCTGGGGTTTGATTCTTGGCCCATGCATCCCCCAAAATAAGAATAACAGCAACAAAAACACAACAAAAACCACATTCAACAAATGGTACCATCATAATGGGATATTCACATGGAAAACAATGAAATATGACCCCCCACCACACAGCATACAAAAAAACCCAAAAGATTAGATTTAGAAGAAACATTTTTACCATACATGGCTTTTTATAAATTTGGGCTATTTTCATAAAAAAATATTTTGATGAGAAAACTATTTTGGAATCATGGGTTCCAGCACTAATTTGCTGTTTCGTGGATGAGGAATTATGAACTATGTCCCAGAGAAAGTTCCTGACTTGTCCAAGGTAGCCTAGCATTTAAGTGACAGAATGTGTTAGTGACAAATTAGGACCAGTCATCACTCTGTGAAGTCTTCCCTGAGTCCACTCTGTGCATTTCAGCTGCAGGGTAATGAGACTTGTTTATCTGACTGGCTCCCTTAGTACCTACCTCACGGAGCCAGTGAGAAAAGAACCATGGCTTTTCTTTCAGTCTGTCGAGAAGGAAAGAGCAGGTGGACAGGAGATGCTCACCATACATCTGTGGAACTGAAACGAACCATGCTAAACTGAGACCTTGGGGGAGTTTCATGTCTTCTCTATCTCTGGGTCCCTATATTAGTTTCTTAACTGTTGCCGGAATGCAATATGCCAGAACTGGAATGGCTTTTAAAAGGGAAAGTTTAATAAGTTACAAGTTTACAGTTCTAAGCCTATAAAACTGTAGAAAGTAAGGCACCAACAAGAGGGTACCTTCACTCAAGAAAGGCTGATGAGTCAGGAGGCCCTCTGGCAGCTGGGGAGGCATGTGGCTGGCATCTGCTGGTCCCTTGCTCCTGGGCTCTGTGCTTTCAGCTTCTGTTCCTGTGGGAGTTCCTCACTTTGCTTCTCCAGGGCTGGCTTTCATGTCTTAGCTTCCCTTGGTTCTCTCCAGGTTCTGACTTGCTTAACATCTCATGGCATCTGCTGGGCTCCAAGCATCTCCAAACACCTGTGTCTCTGTTCTCCAAGTGTTGGCATCTGTGTCAGCTCTGCTCTGAAGTTTCTGTTGGCTCTGTCATTTCTGACTCTCTTCAAAATGTTTCCTCTTTTAAAGGACTCCAGTAAACTAATTAAGACCCATGTGGAATGGGTGGCGTCACATGTCCATCTAATCAAAAGATCACACCCACAATAGGGCGTGCCACATCTCCATGGAGATAATTAATCAAAAGTTTCCATCTACAGTATTGAATCAGGAGTAAAAGAAACAGCTGCCTCCACAAGACTGAATCAGGATCAAAACATGGCTTTTCTGGGTACATAATACTTTCAAACCAGCACAGTTCCTAACACCTAAAGCCCACTGAGAACATGGCTATTAAAAACATTTATTAAATTAATTGTGCTGTTTCATATCACAGAGACTACAATTTCTTTCTAACTAGCACCTCAGAAATTCAAAGTTGTAAGGAACCTAAGCAGTCATCTTAGAATCCAAACTGAACACCAGCATCCTCTCTACAATAGCCCAATGATGGCTATCCATATGCTTGAGCAGTAACACTGGCGTTATTATACAATCCATATGCTTGAGCAGTAACACTGGCATTATTATACAATCCATATGCTTGAGCAGTAACACTGGCATTATTATACAATCCATATGCTTGAGCAGTAACACTGGCATTATTATACAGTCCATATGCTTGAGCAGTAACACTGGCATTATTATACAATCCATATGCTTGAGCAGTAACACTGGCATTATTATACAATCCATATGCTTGAGCAGTAACACTGGCATTATTATACAGCTCTGGTAGTTAGAAAGCTCTTCATAATACTGCTACTTTTAAGTGTCAACTCATTGGTCTTATTTCTGCCCTTGGAGACTACCCAGAATAACCAACTCTTTCCTCCATTGTTTTAGCTTCCTAGGCTGCTCCAGCAAACTCTATGAAATTAAACAACGGGAATCTACTAGTTTACAGTTTTGAGGCCAAGAAAATGCCCAAATCACGGCATCAACAAGGCGCTGTTTTCCTCCGGAAGGCCAGCCCCTGGTGGTTCTTGGCTCCTCTCTCACGTGGCAAGGAAAAAGGCAGCATCTGCTGGTCTCACCCTTCTCTTCTGGGCTTTGTTGATTCCACCTTCTTGTTTCCACAGCCTCTTCTCTCTGACTGAATTCCATTCTCCAATAAAGGACTCCAGTAAAGGGATTAAGGCTCATTCTGATTGGGGGGTGGGTCACACCTTAACTAAATAAAGTACCCTCAACACAAGGTCTACTTACAATGGGTTCTCACCCACCAGAATGCATTCAGCTTAAGAACGTGTTTTTCTGGGTGGTTTTCAAACCACCACATCCAAAGAGCTCAAGCTGCTGATCATGCTCCCCTTAAACCCAAATTTTCTCTTTCTAGATTACACCTCGCCAGTTTCTTTTACCAGTCTTTACATAAAATGGCTTATAGACCTCCGTATTCTGGGTGCGTTTGTCATTTACACTGAGCAGTTACTAACATTCAAGTGTGAGGGCTGAAGTCTCCCCTGGATGTGGTATGAGCATCACCCAGGCACGTCCTTCCTCCTGGATCCCATATGCGGCTCACCGCCTTGCCACATCAGTACTTTCAGCAGTCTCAAGAGGCTCTTCACTTATAAGTTAAAGGTAAAAACAAACAAAAAACAGAAACCTGACTAAAAACGATTTGCAATACATTTTGAGGTTAAAAGTAGGCATTTGCTATGCAGAATTAAGCATATATAAAGTTCAAAGTGAAATATAATGATACAGAATGAAAAAAAAAAAGTATCCATCTTCTATCCCTCATGCCAAGTTTTACTCCCCAAAGGTTACCATTTTTATCATTTGCCTTAGTTCTTCGGAGCTTGGGGGGGTGGTTTATAACTACAGTTATGCTTCTGGTTCTTATTTTATCATCTTTACATCATACGATTGAATACCAGTATAAAGCATGAGGAAATTGGCTCATTTACTTCCCACCATGCTAACTGAATATAGTACTTTAATTATTTTGATTATCCTAATAATTTTAAATATCCTTAAGTCATTTTAGTATATCAGCTTTAAACAATATCTTGATTCCCTACTATGCAAAATAAATAAATTAGTTTACCTCTACTAATGTCCGTGTGTCCTTTCCCCTTTACTTTCAGTTTTTGACAGATATATAATTTCTTTTAAGATTTTGAACTTCTAAATTTTAGCTATCTCTATAATTAACTTTTGTCTATAGGTTTATACTAAAACCCAAAACTTGAGCTACAATGCAATATAATTATTGTATATGTGTATTTCATAATTAATATACATAAAAATATAGGTACACAAACATATGTATATAAATACCTGTATATGTGTGCATTTGTACCACTTTTATTTTTACAAGCACTGTGGATGGGCCATACAGAAAAGAAGTAGAATCCTGGGTCATCAAACCTTTGCTGCTCAAAGTAGATGTTCCAAACATCAGTGTCAAACAGTCTCTCTTTTTTTTTTTCATTACATCAATTGCTTAAAACAAGGACGTATTTTGTTTCACTTCAAATTTGGATCATGAATTTCTTATATAGATTTTCCCCTGATTTTTACTTATCTTTTTCTTATTGGGAAAAGAAAACAGAAATCTTTTTCACCATTATCTCAAAGATCTCTCAACTTCTTAATCATACTATCTGCCTATGCACGGTCCTCTATGAGGGAATCTACCTTTCCTCCTGAAGGTATTTTTCTCAGAGCCCTTTGGATCTCTCTTCTCGTGTGGACCAGAAGCTCACTAGGCCACCACACTGCAGTCAGCCTGAGACTCCTTTCATTGCACTCCTCAGTCGAGGCCGTTGTTTCTTGGATCCTGCTTTGGCTTTGCAGATTTATCCTCTGTATTAGTTCCCATCTGGTAAGAAAAATACTATGCAATGGGTTGGCTTAAACCAAGGGAATTTTTTGGCTCCCAGTTTTGAGACTCGTTAAAATCCAAAATCAAGGGACAGCAAGGCGATGCTGTCGCCCCACAGACGGCGGTGTTTTGGGGCTGGCTGTCAGCTGACCTCAGTCTTGGGCTTTTCTGTTACAAGACATGTACATGGCAGTGTCTTCTCCTTTCTCCTCCGGTTCCACTGACTTCCAGCTTCTGGATGCTCTGCATGGTTTCCTCTTCTGTGTCCAGTGTCCTTGCTTCTAAGGACCTCAGCCCCACTGGACCAAGGCCCGCCCTCCTTCAGTCTGGGCAACCTTAACTGATAGCATCGCAGATGTCCTAGTTACAGATGGGCTCACAGCCACGGGACCAGGGGGTGGGACCTGAACATGCCTTTTGTGGGGGACACATCTCAATCCCCAACATCCTCAAATAATTTTCCATAAAGACTGAAGGGAAGGTAAACGACCTTCACTGTTTAAGAATCTTTATTTTATCCTTGCGTTCAGCTGATAATTTTGCTACCTACAGAATTCTAGGTTGAAAGTCATGCCATGCCAGGTCTTTGAAGGCTCTGTTCTACTGTGCTCTAGTTAACAATGCTGCTGTGGAGAAGTCTGATGTCAGTTTAAGATGTGGAACGTGGAAGCTGTAGGATTGTTCCTTCATCTTCAGTGTTCTGAAACTGCACAAGGATGTGTACTGGGGGCAGGTCTCTTCCTCCACCTCGATTAGCTCCTGGTGGGCCCTTCAACATGCAAACTGACGTCTCCTTCGGCAGCTAAAACTTACTGTGTACTATGGACCACAATTTACATTATTAGTTTTACAAAATTCATTTCATTCTCAAAATAACTCTACAAGCTGTATGCTGTTATCTTGTCCAAGATCACGTTTTCTAAGAGGTAAAGCTGGTACTTGAATCGAGTCTGTCAGACTGCAAAACTCACGCTCAACACCAATCCACTCTGCCTCACAGAGAAAGCATACCAACTTACACAATTTATTAAAAAGTGTCTTTTCTCTCATTCTCGTTAATACTGGGCACTTGAAATGTTTTTAACCTTCTCCAATAACCTTTGCCATTACTATTTTACTTTGCATGTCTTTATTTAATGAGGCCAGGTAAATAGTACAAAAAACTACTTCTTATGAATTGCTTATTAATAAGTTGCCTGCGTCACAGCTCTGCCCTTCTTCCTTTTGGGATATCTGCCCCTTTCTTACTGTCTGGCAAGATGTCCTTCTATATTAAGACTATCAATTCTTCATCATTTATGTCACACATATATATAAATTTTTAATCAGTTTACCATGTCTTAGTTTTGATACTAGTATGTTTTGCCTAATGGTTTCATCTTTTCATGTGGTCTAACCTGTAAGATTTTCCCCTTAACTTTTCTGGCTCTAGTGCCAAAACAGGAAAGATCTTCTCTAGTTCAAGATGTAAATCCCAATTTAATGTCTAGTATTTTCGGAAGATTAATGTTGTCCTTCTGTTATAAGCTAGCAATGATAATGCTAAAACGTAACAGTTAATCTACTGAATTAAAGATAGTTCAACTTCAAAGAATATCATGTTTCTTAGTGTGACTACAAAATTAATCTGTAAAAATAGCACAATAAAAAATTCCCTTTATTTGTAAGTTATCTACATCTGTAAAGCTTAAATACTATGTTTTTACCAAACCACATGAGTGCATACTTTTTATGAAAACTTAATTCTTCTGACCTAGAAAAAACAGTGGAAGAATGGAAAGTTTTCTCTAATGGCCTAATTTCCTGAGTGTTACTATATATGCTTACAGTTAAATTACCACTTTTCAAAGGTCTGAAATATAATATTAGTTTGAGAAGTAGAGTATATTTCAAGGCCTTTCAGAGTCTGGGAGTTATAAGAGAAAATCAGCTCTAATTGAATTTGTATGTTCTTGACTAATGCTGCAGACTCTTTCTCCCATTTTTCTTGCAGTTGCAAATTGCACTTGGTTTCATCTAAAGGTGCAGATGCCTCAGTTTCACTGCTTTTCAAATTAAATAGCTTTCCTCTTTGCCCAAACACCAGTGATCCTCATATCCTGTCTTGGCTTATTTATTCTCCTCCACTCTGCCATCCTGGAGGAAATCTCCACACGCTATCCCACAGGGCCGCCTGCTGACTGTGGGCTCCTCTGACTGGACCAGGCAACTTATGCACAGTCAGCGGGCTCTTTTCTGGGCTTCCTGTTAGAGTGTATTAGGGCAGCTCCAGAGCAGTGTCTTCTTCAGGTTAATTCAACCCCCATGCCCTGGCAGTGCCTTTCAGAGGCCACCTGATGGGTACGAAGAGGTCTTTCTCCTCGGCAGATGGAAACATTAACTCCTCCCAGCCCTCCAAGGGCCTGGGCCCTGCTCTGTACTGCCTTCTTGTCCTCCTTCCCTGCTCCAGGTAGCTCACCCTCACATCTCCAAGGGCCCAGGCCCTGCTCTGCACTGCCTTCCTGTCCTCCTTCCCTGCTCCAGGTAGCTCACCCTCACATCTCCAAGGGCCCAGGCCCTGCTCTGCACTGCCTTCCTGTCCTCCTTCCCTGCTCCAGGTAGCTCACCCTCACA
>PVIY010045956.1:0-18774 GCA_004026745.1 Myrmecophaga tridactyla | reverse complement strand
AATCTTTAAACTCCCCATTGTCCTTCCCCTCCTTCCCCCGCCCCTTCTAAGTATCCTATATATACAACCGCACTTCCCCTAATAAACGTTCTCGGTGCGCACGCCTTGTCAGCTCCACCGGCTCCCGTGAGTGTTCTTATCTCGCGCGCCCTCCACACCTTCGAGCTCCCCGGGACCCGATTGCGCCTCCGCGTCGGGAGTCCCTCCCAATCGCCGAGAGGTAGACCCCAGCCGAGGACTTTGACAGAATCACCCGGCAATCCATGAGAAAGAATGAAATTATGTGACATGCTGCAGTCTGGAAGAACCTTGCAGACATTATGCTCAGTGAAATAAGTAAGATATGTAAGCACAGAATTTGCATGATATCACTTATAAGACTAGTGGTAGCAATTCCACAGAGATAGAAGGCAGATTCGAGGTTACCAGGGGTTCAGGGGAAGAGGTGAGAGGGAGAGGGGTGTGAGATTGTAAAGACAGAAAAAAAAAAGTAGAGGCCTTATAAATAACATAATTAAAGGCAATCTTAAAACAAAGAAAGAAGAAAGAAAATATACAAAGAAAGAAATAACTAAAACTTGTAGATTAGAACAGGACACCTCGTGACTCCAGTTCTCTGGATTTTATCTGGATTTTGATGGGTAGACTTTGGGTGGAAGATGTCTACTTCTCATACCATCATCTGCTTTGTCCAAAGGTCTTAGGTGGAAGCTGCCTTCTTCCAAAGTCTGTATGGTTCTTTATGAGAAATCTGACCTTTGACTTCTCACTCAAAGGGAATCAAAGAGTTAAACCCAATTTCATTTGTTTAAAATTCTTCCCATTGCCACAAATGTTGGTCAACATTCTTATAATGCTCTTTAAATCTCCAGGTATGATCAGCTATTTTGGTAAGATTTTTGCTGTACTCATCCCATAGGATTTATAAATGTAAGAATAAAACTCAGTTTAGCTTTCACACAAGATGGTGCAGGAAAGGGCTGCAGGACAACTCAAACCAGTCTTGCAGGTAGAGAAGGAGAGAGCCTCTGATGCTAGCCTAGAATTGACACCAAATAGGTAGAAACAAGTTTAAATGAATAACAAACAGAGTTACTGAAATGTAATGCATAATCAGAAGTGGGAACTTTTGGTGGGAAATTTGAATTAGTTAGACTGTCCGGATAAACTATAACCTCTGGAGTATCTAATCCACAGAGAAACAGGGGAGGGACCTGCATGCTAGGTTTAGGGAATAAATACCACAGCTTTTGGTTGCTCAGGGCAGCAGCCACCATTTTTTTGGCTGTGTGCCTGTTCTTGAAAGATCATTAATAAATTCTTTTCTTCTCCACAATCCGGTGAGCGTTTGTTCTCATTCAGCTATGGCTTTCTTTCTATCATAAGGAAGTCTTAATTTTGTATGCCACTGTTAATTGACTGGCTCCCTTCTACTCTAAGGTCTATCCTGTCAAATGTATGTTTGTTAGCTGCCTTAATCAGCAAGAAAACCTATCATATTCACTTGGATAGGCTCCTCCATAAGCTAAAATAATCTTTGAAGCAATTATCAGCCTTCCCTTCTAAAATCCCATGAAGTTGTGCTTCCCTCCAAATAATATTAAACATATGTGCGATTTAGAGTTTTACTATTTACAGGTACTTTAAAAAATTAAATTAATAAACATTTACTAAATATCTCAATCATGCTAGGACCTGCATAGGCTACACTCATCTTCTTTCCTTTTTTTTTATACTCGTCTTTGAAAAACTATTTTCTGAAAGATCCTTCTTAAAAACAATAATATCTTATACAAAAATACAAATAACACAAAAATATAGAGGACAGAAATAAAATTCCTATTTGCTACTCCATATCCATTCCTCAGAGGAAATCAGGATGAATATGTCTATATACTCTGTCAATAAGCAAATGTGGAAGTGTATGTACATACACAAGTGGATCAGTTTAGACTTTCCCCAAATGGAATATTTCTATAAACTTTTTTGCTTACTTGACATATATTTCTAACTTTCTTCCAAATTGTACATTAAAAAAACTACCTTATTCTTTTTACCACCTATGTGCCAAATATGTCACAGAGTGAAATTGCCGTAATTCACTGGTTCTTCTACCACAAGTTTAGGATAGAAATGTAGTCACGGTTGAGATATCACCCCTTTCTCTTGAAGCTTCCTCACTGAAATGTTTAAGAATCCAGAGGGATTGCTTCAAAGTCTGTTTTCCTTTCGAATGTCAGATGGCAGGAAATGGAGAGTACAATCAGCTCCCTACTGTCCTTGCTTCTGTCTTCTCCACATGGTAGTTTTGTTGGAAGCTGGTCCAATTGAAGTGCATCTGCCAATGTGGTGAATTCCTTGTTAATCCAAATGCGTGCTCAGGCTGTAAGTGGTGACTCCAAGAGTGGGCTCCAAATTTACATTTACATTGACATGCTCGTTGTTTTAACCCAAAGCAGGGCCACCGTGGTCAGATGGCTGGGTCATCTCATGGATTATAGTCTCAACCCTTTTCTGTGCTGGAAACACCCTTCTTTTATGAGTTTCTGGTCCCGGCCATGGTATCATACCCTCATCTCTGGACCAGACTCTTCTCTCAAATGAATTCACTTTGAACTGGGGTGTCATTTCCTGCCATAATTAAAAACAATCCAATTCCATTATGAGGCTCAAATAACATTGAACCTCAAAAGGAAAATATTTCTTAGAGTCTCAACCTCTTTCCTTCCAAAAGCTTGCCCAACTCCTGTGGAAAGGTACCCAGCTAATTGCCAGGCATTGGTCAACAGTATGGAGTATGTAGAGAGTCTTTTGTCAAACCATGCACTGGCCTGCTACAGCCTCCCACAAAGTCAAGTGGTGCTTGCCTTAATTTGTATAATAAAGGGGATCCTCTCAAGTATTTTGAGAATCCAAGAAGGCATACTCTTTGTCTCATAGACTCTTACCCCCTTTATTCTATACAGTTACACAGGGCTTCTGTGTATCTGGAATATGACAAGCTCTCTCGTGCCTCAGGGAATGTGCTAAGAATGTTCTCTGCCTTCCTCCCTGGGCTCCCCTCCCTTCCTTCATGCTTCAGTGAAACTGTTAATTTTCCAGGAAGCCTTCTGCAGCAGACCAAATGAGATTTGTGTGTTTACACCTCCCAGCCCCACTCCTTGTTAACTGTTTATTTTCTGTCTTCCTTTCCTTCTAAGCTCTGCAAGGGCAGGGGGAAATCTTGTCCTGAAGTTCACTATGTTCCCAGCACTCATCTAATTTGCTGAGAAGCACAGGGTGGCTAATAAATGATGTTAATTGCAGGAGAAAACATTGAAGGGAACTGCGATGATTTGAGAGATGGTGCACACATTTATTTATTTTTTTATTTTCTTTTTCTTTTTTTTTTTAAATTTATGAAAGGGTTATTTACCCCAACACACAGAGAACCTATTTGTTCACAACATGAAAAGATTTCCCTCTAAATTAGAAAATTACTGCAGATATCAGATGCACCAGTGATATATAAATTCCTTCTTTTTTGGCCCCATCTTTTCTATGAAACAATCTGATAGACTCCTAGACTGTTGCCGGGTAATTCTATCACGTTGTCTAATGACAAGGTTATCTAATGATTTCTAACAATTTCAAACTTATGCATGTTCTTGCTGACAGGTTTTGGATCATATTTTAGGAGATCGGTGCCATTGACATTTGATCATTGGCTGTATAAAATTAATCAAACATATTTTCAAACAGACACCTTAGTGACAAATAACATTTTCAGAGAGCAGAGCTACACTTCAAACTTTTTTAATGAGTGTGGAAAGTTCGTGGCAATATTTCCATCCAGTTTTTATATAAAAGTAAAATAAATGTTAAGTGAAATTCAAACTCTTCTGATGGACTTTTTTATTAAGTGAAGGAAGTACACAGAAATATGAAATTAGCTTATTTATAGAAATATCAAAAAATAACTTTCAACACATGCTGAAACTTTGCAATTACTTGCTGGGTTGCCACTTTCCCCTGAAGCATTCTTATTTTGGATATAAAGAGAGTGCAATAGAAATAGATATTTCTTTTTAAAAAATAGATGCTATATAACATTGTCATTACTGGACATGTTTGTATACTTAAATTAAAGGCTTAATACTCTTTGAAGAGTTTCTAAGTCTTCCAGAATTCTAGGAAAATGAATTGAGAATGTCCATGCAAAATAATATAGCCAAAATGAGCAAACAAACAAAATAATAATATAGCCAAACTTTAGTCCTCTCAGGTAGAAATAAAGTATTCAAAGTTACTAAATAATGAAAACTAAGTTCATTTTTTTTAAGTACTCTCATTTTAATATTGGTAGTTTTGGAGTTCTAGGATACTAAATTGTCACCCTTACTTAGTCTAAAATCCTTCACTGATGACAGCAATGTTTTTCAAATGGTGATTCTCCAAAGTCCTGGAATTCTACAGCAGTGCCTCTTCGCTCAGTGCAGATTAACTAGGGGGAAAGGAGAGAACAAATGGAGCTTCAAACCTCTTGCCATTACTCAGTGTCTCAGCTCTATTTTGAGCCAGGATTGTATGTTGCAGGGTTCTGTATGAGATTTGTTTGGCAAGTGGTTTGATTGTCAAATCATTTTTTAAAATGTAAAATACTAATCTGTAGGGATAAAACCCAAATTCTTTAGCCACTCTATTACACATCTGGCTCTTTGTCATGCCTCGAGTTCTTCATCTCTCATCTGACAGGGCCCTCTAATCCAGACAAATTAGCCTCTCATTGTATGGGGAATTTGCTACATGCATTAACACATGTGCTGTTGTGCATGTCTATTGTTTCTGAGCAAAATAGTCTGTCTGCTGGCTTAATTACAAGGTACATTTCCAAACTTTTATTCTCAAGGGACCATTCTATGATCATTTCAGCGCTTGATGAATTCTCCATCTTCAAACCCTTGCTAGTCAAACTGTGAGCCTCAGACAACAGTCTCAGCATTACCTGAAATCTTGTTAGAAATTCAAAATCTCAGGCCTTACCCCAGACCTATCAATCAGAATCTGCTTTGTAATACGTGATATGTGATACGGTACATTATCAAAACCAGGAAATTTACATTGGTACAATCCACAGAGCTTATTCAGATTTCATCAGTTAAACACATGCTCATTTGTATGTGAGTGTATATATATATATATATATATTTGCAATTGTATCACATGCATAGACTCATGTAATCAATATCATGGTCAATGTAGGTAACTGTACCATTACTACAAGATTCCCTCATGCTACCCCTTTATAGCCACATCTACCTCCCCTTATCCTTAGCCCGTGGCAGCCACAAATCTGTTCTCCATCTCTATAATTGTGTTATTTGATGAATGTTATATAATGGAATAATAGAGTATGTAATATTTTGAAATTGGATTTTTCATTTAGCATAATGTAAAGTTGTTGTATGTATCAACTGTTAGTTCCTTTTATTGCTGAGTAGTATTTCCTGGCATAGAGGTACCAGAATTTGTTTAACCCTTTGCTTGTTGAAGGATATTTTTGGGGTTATTTCCAGTTTGGGGGCTTTCGCCAAAAACACCTGCTACAAACATTTATGTACAGGTTTTTATACAAACTTAAGTTCCTAGGATAAATGTCCGAGAGTGCAGTTTCTGGGTAGTATGATAAATGCATGTTTAGCTTCATAAGAAACTGCTGAACTATTTTCCAGAGTGGTCTTACCATTTTATCTTTACTAGCAATGTAAGAGATCTAGTTTCACCTCATCCTTGCCAGCATTTGGTGTTATCACTATTGATAGTTCATTACATTTTCTAGAATCAAGTCCTTTGTCAGATATATGGTTTGCAAATATTTTCTCCAAATCTATAGCTTGTCTTTAAAACCTCTTCATAGTGTCTTTCACAGAGTAAGTATTTTTAATTTCGATGGAGTCCAATTATTCAACGTTCATTGTTAATGTATAAAAATGTGATTGGCTTTTTTGTGTATCTTATATTCATGAAAACAGTCTCTCTCTCCATTTAATTAGGTCTTCTTTGATTCTTTTCACTGGGATTTTATAATTTTCAGCAAACAGATCCTATTTGTGTTTTATTAAGTTTAACCCTAAGTATTGCACTTTTTTGGCATGATTATACATGGTATTGTATTTTAATTTCTGTTTTTAAGTGTTTATTGAGTGTATAAATACAATTAATCTTTGTGTACTGATCTTGTATTTGGTGATCTTGCTGAACTTAATTATTAGTTCTTAGAGATTTTTGCATATATCTTGGGATTTTCCAAATTAACATTCATGTAATCTGCACATAGGAACAGTTTTATTTCTTCCTTTCCAATCTGTATGCCATTTATTTATTTTTCTTGCCCTTTTTGCACCAGCTAGGACTTCTAGGATATGTTGGGTAGGAATGATAAGAGCGAAAATCCTTGACTTGTTCCTGATCTTAAGAGAAAGGCATTCAATTTTTCACACATCCAGTATATATAATATTAACTGAAAATATATTATAGATTGTCTTTTGATCATATTGAGGAAATTCCCCTCTATTTCTAATTTGCTGAGAGTTTTTATCATGGATTGGTGCTTGATTTTGTCAAATGTTTTTTCGTATTGATGTGAAGTCACATGATTTTTCTTCTTTAGCCTTTTATGATAGATAACGTTAATTGATTTTTGAATACTGACCCTGCCTTGCACACCTGAAACAGATCCCAGTTAGTTGTGTTGTATACTTCTTTTTATACATTACTGAAATAAATTTGCTAAAATTTCGGTGAGAATTTTAGCATCTATATTCAGGAAAGATAATTGGTCTGTAGTTTTCTGGTTTTGATATCAGGGTTATACTGGCCTCATGAAATGAACTGATAAGTGTTTCCTTCTCTTATATTCTGGAAGATATTGTGTAAAATACATGTTAATTCTTGTTTAAGTATTTCTCTAGTGAAACTATTTGGGACTGGAAATTTCATTTTTACAAGCTTTTTAATTACAAAGTCAATTTTTTTATGTTACAAGACAAATCAGGTAATCTATTAATCTTGATTAAGTTATGGTAGTTTGTGATTTTCAAGGAATTGGTATCATCACTAAACTTTTAATACATTGTGTATTGGGCATTTTAATCAGTTGCGCCAACACAGAATATTTTGTTTTAATTTAACTTTTTTATTGTATAATATAACATATATACAAAGCAAAGAAAGAAAAAAGCAATAGTTTTCAAAGCACTCTTCAACAAGTAGTTACAAGACAAATCCCATAGTTCGTCATGGGCTACAATACCATCATCTCAGATTTTTCCTTCTAGCTACTCCAGAATATGGGAGGCTAGGAGGAATAGATATATTTTTATCATCACAATTGACTTTTTTTTGTGAAAAATAACATATATACAAAAAAGCAATACATTTCAAAGCACAGCACCACAATTAGTTGGAGAACATATTTCAGTTTGGCAAGGGTTACAATTTCACAATTTTAGGTTTTTACTTCTAGCTGCTCTAAAATACTGGAGACTATAAGAGATATCAATTTAATGATTTAGCATTCATTTGTTAAATCCTATCTTCTCTGTATAACTCCACCATCAACTTTGATCTTTCTATTCCTTTCTTTAGAGGTGTTTGGCCTATGGTCATTCTAACTTTCTCATGTCGGAAGGGTCTGTCAATAATATGGGATAGGAAGGTGGAACTATCTGATGTTCTGGAAAGGCTAGGCCCTCTAGGTTTCAGGACTTATTTGGTCCAGGGACCCATCTGGAGGTTATTGGTTTCTGGCAAGTTACTCTAGTGCATGGAACCCTTGTGGAATCTTATATATTGGACTAGGTGTTCTTTAGGATTGACTGGAATAGTCCTGGTTGGGGTTTGGTATGTTATGACAGGTAGCAATGTCTAACTGAAGCTTGTGTAAGAGCCACCACTAAAGTAGCCTCTCGACTCTATTTGAACTCTCTCTGCCACTGATACTTTATTAATTACACTTCTTTTCCTAGTTCAAGATGGAATTGTTGATCCCACAGTGTCAGGGCTGGACTCCCCTGGAAGTCCTCTCCCACATCACCAGGGAGATTTGCACCCCTGGGTGTCATGTCCCACATAGGGGGAAGGGCAATGATTTCACTTGCAGAGTTGGGCTTGGAGAGAATGAGGCCACATCTGAGCAACAAAAAGGTCCTCCAGAAGTAACTAACATAGAATATTTTTGATATGGAAAACATGGGAGAACCAAGTTGAAATGATGTTTCTAATTTGAAGGATGTTAACGCATACTTAAGGAATGATACTGGGGTATGCTAGGGTCATGTATTCTCTCTCTCCTACAAACATGAATAAATATACGTAGAAATACCAAATAGAGGCTGAAAAAGAAAGGGATAGAATACTATGCTTTAAATTTTGCAATGCATATTGAAATACAAAATCCATGACTTGACCTAAGTTTACTTTCTCTTTCCTTGAAACTGTACAGTGGGAATGATATATACAAACACAATTTTTAAAAACAAAAATTTAACTAATTTCCAAATTCAAAGGGAAGTGCCCTGCAAGGAAGGTAAGAAAAAATGCATTAGAATGACCCACTAGACTAGACTAGATCTCTCCTTTCATCGCTACTAAATCAGAGATATTCTGAAGGAATCAGAAAAACAATCAAGAATACCATTTAGTTTTTTCTTGATTATGATAAAAGCAAAAGCTAGGTAAAAAATGTAGCTCCAGTGTACATTTCCAAGACTGGAGATCTGAGAGAAATGAGAGAGACCACAGGAAGAGAGATAAAAGAGTAGCTCCCTGGGAGTGCTGTTGATCTAGATAAAGCAGCAATGAAAATTCCCCCCAGTGCTTCTCACTCCTTCACCACTCTCTATGGGTATGCAGCAGCAGAAAATGCCCCTGAGTTTCTTGTCATGTTTTTCATTTGTTTTTTTTTCTCTTATTTGTTTATCAGTTAACTAGAAAGGTAGTGAAAGAGATAATAGAGGTTAAGAAATGAAGTGAAGATTCATTGTCCAAGGCTGGTTGTCATTAACAGAAGCAAGTTCTTGGCGGAACAAATTCATGAGTTCAGGTTAAATAACAAATAGTCCAAAATCCAATGGAATCCTACATAGACCAGACATAGCACTAACAGAGTTGATTCTAATACGTAATGATTTAAGAGAAAACAATATAGAGAAATTCTACACAAACATGTGCACACACTCTCATTCAAACAACAGAAAAATCAAAAAGAATGCAGCCCATGAAGCACTTAAATTAATGGAGAAGAAAAAGAAAGTAACTACATAGAGCACACTCCTGGGAGGAAAAACATCAAGAAAAAGCTACCCACACTGTATCTGAGCAAATAGAAGATAGAGACTCAACAAAAATGAGGAACCTAAAAGGAAAACCCTAAAAACTTGCTGCAGAAGGAAAAAGAAGTGAAAAAAATTACAGCATTCGTGAGACAAAGATTCTATTTTGAAGAGGTTATATTCCCTAAAATTGTCCATAACAACACCTTTCTGCACACAAAAGGAGTAAAGAAAATATGCCATTTAAGAAATAGAAAAATCAACAATGAAATGGTAAAATAATAGAAAAAGAATTTAAAGGAGAATATGTTGCTCAGGAATGGAAGTGAGGATGAAAACAATACCATTGACATTAATTCTGAGAAGAAAGTGAAGGAGTATAGAAGAGGAGAATGCTCGAAAAGAAAGAAGGGACAGACCTCGAAGGATCTAGGCAAGCTTTAACAGAGAGATTGAGAGGGACGCCCGAGGAACAGTTAAGCCGGGAGTAATGCGGGGAGGAAGAGTGGCATATTTATAAAGCAGGGTTTATTGAAATCTAGAAAAATAAAAAACAAAAGAACAATGTATTTTGTGGTTACAGGTCTGTGGTTTAAACGTTAGGTATGCTTCGGAGATTGTTAGGAATAGGCAGGTGGGGCTCTCCAGGGTGGGTGAAGTTCAATCAACCTCGACAGGTTAGGTCAGTTTCCTGCTTTCTGTAAGTTCCATCAGATTCCTTATCTAGATTTTTGGGATGCGCATTTCCTGATATTTTACAGTTGCCGAATTGGGGACGCATAATTTAAATATATATGCGCTTCTAATGTCTCTTGTTCTCCCCAAAGCTGTATTGATTGCATATTTTACAATGTTGCATCCAGATTTAGAAAACATCAAGTGAGTGACACAAAGGCAGTCCTGAGAAAATCACAGAAAATGAAAAGGTAAATTATAAGGAAATGGACGTAATTATAGACTCTATAGATAAAAAGACAGACTATTAGATATATCAGAGTTTGAACATTGTCTTTAAACATCAGAATGTGGAAACAACCATGACTGAAAAATGATAATATGAATATTTAAAGAGTGTTACATAATTTTTAAAAAGTAATTAAACTAAACTTTACAAGGTAAAAGGAGTTTTTCTTGTTTTTCAGAGTGGGAAATTTACAGATATGGATTAATATTCAAGGATGATAAATCAAATGATAGATGTTAAAATATTTTAATGATGTATGAATACCACTAAAGGAACCAAAATATAAAAGACTTTAAGATTTCTAAATTATAAGAAAGGAGAAAATAAAGTAACAGATTGTAGATAGATTTCTAGAAAAATAGAAGAAAAATAAGAAGGAAAAAGCTAGTAAATATAAAAACAGAAATTAGAAGACAAAATTAAGGTTAAGTGTATCCATTGTTATAATAAAATAAATGAGACGAGATTATCAATCTAAAAGAACTGGTGTTAAAAACACCAACAAAAAATGTTATCCTGTTTTAAACCATGCTATTACTGGATAAAGGCAATGGATTCTTTTGCCCAGTGTCCTCAAGTGACCAATTCCTTAGACACTAGGGTTTCAAAGAGAGAAAAACTTTACTACTAGGACTGTAGCAAGAGAACAGAGGGTCTATCAGCCCAAAATCTGTCTCCTGAGTTTAGGAGGTTGAAGGTTTTTATGGATTTTAGCAAGGAGAGATAAGGTCATTACAATTTCAAATAGCAAGTTCTAAGTTTTTCTTCCTAGAAGAAAAGGAAACAGAGTTATCATTTCAATAGGAAAATGTAAGCAGAAAGGAGGGGAGGCAGAGTTGTCATTTCAATACTAAAGGTGTAAGCCCAAAGGAAAGGAGATAAGTTATCTTTTCAATAGGAGAGTCTATCCGGTACATTGCAAATGTAAGGGACTGAAAATGGTTAATAGCTGACTTCTATTCTTCATTAGGATTGGGGCATTTGCCCTACAAATTAATTACTTTAAGAAAAATGACCAGATAAAGGGAGTAACAGCTCTTATAATCACAAAGGCACAAAATCATTTCAGATATCAGGGCAACTGAATTATAGTTTTGGGATTTCAGGTATTCCTGTCTACTCCAATATACCAGAAAGCAAAAAGGAATACCTATATAATGATTCAGCAATCAAAATCATCCCTTAAATCCTAATTTCTCAGTTACAATGCCATTAAATGTAATGCAGAAAAAATGAAATCATAAATGGATAAAGACGTACTTGAGAATTGCAATATTAATATTGGAAAGAGTTCTGTCAAGAAAAATACTGAGATGAAGAGAATATACTAAAATGATAAAGGGAGAATTTGTCACAATGCCAATACAAGAGTCATAAAAATGTGTATACTAGCCTATGTGGCTTGTATCACATATAAAGCAAAAACATCAAGATTAACAGTGAGGTCTCTTGTCTGAGGTCCCAAGTTCATATACACAGGTGTAGTTACAGTGGCCTGGAGATGGGGAAGAAACTTCTGCAGCTCGTTGATATGAGAGCCCAATGCACTGTGATTCCAAACGTCGTCATAGACTCTGAAAGGGGTAATAGTTAGATTGGGAGGGTATAGATGTGTTATACTTGATGGATTAAGGTAAACTGCAATGAGAATCAAAATATTTAAGCAGACTTTAAGTTAGCTGTTGTATCTCCTTTATGTGAATATATTATTGGGATGGATACTATGTCAGACTGTGGAACACTTTCTCTACTTAGTATTACAAAACAGAAGATAAATTCACCCTTCAGCCAGTGTTATCTGGACATGTTAAATAGGAATTATCTGAACCTACACAGGTTAATTTGAAACAATATAGAATACCGGATGGAAAAAAAAAAGATTATAGCTCTGGCTAGTGACATGCTAGAAGCTAAAGTGCTGATTCCAACAAATTCTCCATACAATGGCTCTAAGTGGCCTATGAAAAAGACAGATGTCTCATGGGGACTAATGATAGATTATCCAGGCTTCAATAAAGTAGTGTTGCCTGTAATATCAGCAGTCCCTAACATGGAATAGAGTGTACAAAAAATATAAGGTAAATGAGGCTGGTTGGTACTCATTGATTAATCTTGCATATGCCTTTCTCTTACCTACCCCAGGAACTATACAATAAACACAATCTTGGTTATGTTGATTGGATTTGAAGAAGATATTTCCACATCTGGGAATATTGCTCTCTCCTATCCAAAAATTACTTAAAAGAAGACCATATTTGTATGAGATTCAAACAGGCTAGGTCTGAATTACAAAAGTCTGTTAGCCAATGAATACCTTTGGCATCTTATGATCCATTCTCAGATATGATTCTGGAAGTGTCTTCTACTTGCAGTCATACTGACTGGAGCCTATGGAAAATCCCATTGGTGCTATTACCCAGTGGCAGCTGCTGGTGTTTTGAACAAGAAAATTCCCAGATGCAAAATTATGGTATAGACTGTTTGAGAGAATCATTTCTTTGTTATTGGGCATTAGCTGAAACTGCGTCTATGACTGAAGAACATAAAATAATCTTAAACTTGACATACTGGCAATCTCTTGGTAAAGTCAGAGAAGCATTCTAATAAGGAAAGTAGTGCCCCAGAAAAGTTCTATTAAAAAATGGTTTATAGAGGAACATGCTACTGGAGGAACACAGTGGAGTTAATTACTCATTGCATTTACCAGCAAGTAGCCTCTTTTCCTCTTTGGCCAACTTTGGAGCCACTTGGAGAACTAAAAGATCCAATTGCCACATGCCCTATGAGTAGCTGCCAGTTGACAAACAAAAAGCTGTCTGGGTTCATGAAATAGGTTGAAAGACTGGAAGGTAAAAAAAAAAAATAGGATCCCAGAAAACATTGTGAAAGTGTCATTGAGACAATACTTTTGTGAATATTAGCCAAACCAAACCGGAAAATTAAAGCATGGAAATAAATTTGGCTTTCCAAGTTATTTTGTTTGAGCTATAAATAACACTTTCAAAGAATGTAATTACACTAAATACAAACACATTAGTAAAGTGAAGGATGATCCAGTTAATCAAAGGCAGAGTTAGGACAAACTGGAAAATCTTTGAAAGAGTATGATCTGAGCCAATTTTTAGAAAAAAATGAACAATATAAAATGGGAGAAATGGGAGCTAGGAGGCAGTTTCTCTATGAATATAAAAACTGATGGTCATTCCTAGAAATTTCCATAAGTCAGAAAAGTAAAATCATATAGTGGTAAAGAGAGGAAATCTAACTACCTTTGTGGAAAATAAATGTTTAGGAGGCTGAAGAGCTGTTTCCCAACTAGTTAGAATTCTGTAACTTTTCAAATTTATCACTTATCTCTCTAACCTTTCATTGTCTTTCATTCATTTAAAAAATGGGTTTACTGGCCCATGCACTTCCCCAAAGAAACCAACAATAAAATAAAACAAACAACAACAAAAAATAATTCAACAAATGGTACTGCAATAACAAGGTAAGCACATGGAAAAAGAATGAAATGTGATCCCACTTTACAGCATAAAAAAGGGGGGGGGGGTTAAATGAGGATTAGATTATTTAATATTTTTACAATGTTAAAGCAATTAACAAATGTACTATCATCAATATCATCATTGTTATTACTAAAATACTTTCTACGTATTTTGTTTTGAAACTCTTTGTATAATAATTTCACCAGACACATGTCTGTTGAGCATCCTATGTTCATAGTTTTGGTGGAATCACTTAGATCTGAATCACAAAGAGAAAGTCTTGCACTCTCAGCAGAATAGATTTGCTATTTTTTTTATTATCCTGGTACATATATAAGGGTCACAGAAATAAAACTGACCATGAATGATGAAGCAGAAAAGGCATCATTAAAAGGATAGTGGGTAGGGCTGGCCATGGTGGCTCAGCAGGCAGAATTCTCCCCTGCCATGCTAGAGACCTGGGTTTGATTCCCAGTGCCTGCCCATGCAAACAAAACAAAAAGAATAGTGGATAGTTGAAAGCATTGTTAGGGGAGCTGGAGAATCTGATTCACAGTTAAGCTGCCAGGAATGCAAACCTTGCTGTAGAACTGGCCCTATACAGGAACTTCCTCCACCACCAAAACCCAGATGCTGTAGTTGGCACTGTTGGTAGAAACTAGAGTTTACTGCAAACACAAATACTAACAGCATTATTGCTACTTCTGTGTCAAGACTTTGATCTTGCTACCACCGCCCCTCTGAAATCTGTACTCCTCTCCCCACACCAGCAAAACAGATTTCACATGGAGCTGCTGTCCTCTGGTTACTCACTTCCAAATGAAAGGCTCAGGAGAGGATCTAATAGGTGAAGTTCAGGACAGGTGCCAGGAACTGAATATAAAGGAGCCTGGGGAAACAGCTAAGGTTAATTTGTAGGAGAGCAAATTCCCCAAATACTGTAATAGTGCTCAAAGAATATTGGGTAGACAGAAAAATGTAACAGGTACCCATTGCATCTGGAATTCAAGAAAAGTCATAGAACCACCATCTTAATCACACTAAGCTCTTCATTAGTAACATGTAACCATATAACCTATATAACTTCTATTAAATAATACATAAATGAGAACTAGAAAAAATCAAGACAATGGAGATACTTAATGTACACAATAAAGTTGGGTTGAAGAGCATAGAGAAAGAGAGAAAAATTACACTTAGCTTAGTGAGAAACATATGTAAAAGTTCTCCCATATAATAAAAGAGTTTGCAAAAATAAAAATCAGAGAATTTTGAAAATTTGATAATTAGCATGCTGTATTGGTTCCTTTTACATTCCAAATAATCTTTAGACAAGTAATTTTTCTTAATTAAAAATATTTGAGAATAGGCATAAAAATAGATGCAAGATTTTTTTAGTTAAGTTTTCTTATTAAAATAGGGTTCAAAGCTCAAGGATTTGATTCCATCTCTTTCCAAAGTTCCAGATGCAATTAATAAGTCTGGCTAAGGGGGAAATTCTAAATTGCCACCAGAAACTAGAAAGAGTATGTTTATGTATCTGAAAACTGGAAGTTTCAGCAGAAAATTCTGGTAATTCATACCAGAGTAAAGTGAGAATGCCCTTCATGAATTGCTATTCATGAAATATGTCAATGGATATTGACTACAGAAATAAAACAGGAGCTAACACAGTGTCCAAGAGTTCATACCTCAGCTACCTCACTGTACAACTGTGAACCAATTGGATAATAATGAGGCAATAACAGGTCCTTGGGCATATAAAGACTTGGAGTTCACACTCAGACTCCTCTAAGTATTAAGAGCAAAGACATCCCATAAAACAGAGATGGGGCAGCTGGCACAACCACCTCATGCTTCACCCATTGTGGGCAGTTGGCAAATGCAAGCCTAACCCCCTGCTTACAAACATCTCAGATTGTGTGGTTTGCCTTGTTTTCTTTGCCAGGCATATTTCAAACAACATGAAATACAACGATGTCAATGACATTTTTTATCATTATTCCCATGGGCAAAACAAAACTACCCTAATTTATTTAAGGTCACGTTTAACCTTATTTCAGATCACAGCAAGAAATAAAATAATAGCTCAGTTTTTCTATCCATTTGGCATGAGGGAAATCATGAAACCGTTTCGATCTTGTCTTTATTATACTGGCAACCTCTATTAACTTTTTCCCTTTGCTCTGATCTACATTTTCTGGTCTCCAGTCTTCCTGGCGTTGATAGAGAAGCAGCATCACCTCCTCTGCACTTTACCTGGAGCAAATAAAAACGTTTATGTACTAAAACTGAACGACAGTGAAGGACTCCCTTTTGGGCTTTTGGGTGAACTCAGTGTTATAGTTGAAGATTCCCATTGCAGTTTTCAGGGCCTGACCTTCCCTAATGTCAGAGACCCAAATAAACCCAGCTGTAACTTAATATGGATGGTCTAAGACCACAATAAAAACAACACAAAAAAATCCGCGTTAAAGAAATTAATCTAATTTTTAAATCTCATCCACATGGTTTTTGACGCTGGAATGCCCTATAGCTTTTCTTTTCTTCTTCTTTTCCCTTATATATCTCAACATCTCTGCAATGTTCTAATCCTTGCTACTCAAAGTGTGGGTTTGAGGACAAGCAGTATCAGCATCACCCTGGAGCTTGCTAGAAATGCGGAATCTCAGATCACAGTCCAAACCTACTAAATCACGATCTACATTTCAATAAGAGCCTTATGATTCTTATGCACCTTATAATGTAAGAGATACTGGTCCTGTGCACCTGTGCACAAAGAATAAAGTGCACTCATTCTGAGTAATACCACATTAGCTGAGAATATAACAATGGGCGTTAATATGAGTAAACTGCCAAACGTGACACGATTCATATAGGCAATACATACATTCAAGTGTATAAGATACATTTCTCCTTTAGTGGTCAAACACATTCTGGTTTGGAAACTGAATTCTGTTTTGTTCTTCATGCTGTTAAGATTAACTAAATAATGTCTAGGTTTCTATCTTACCTTATAAACTGGGCCTGAAAGAGGAGCATTGGTCTAGTTATGATATGCATTATATCTCTTCATGTCAGTAAATAATTATATACTGCATACTGTCCTCAAGGTATTCTGCACAGCACTGTGATAACCCAACTGTGTATCAGCTTCTCCATGGCAACCTGCCAGGGATTCACCAACACATGGACTCAATACGCCATTTAAATAACAACTGTGTCTACCAAACTCCAAACACCTTCTCCAAAACTAAAAACTGAAATAAAAAGTATAATTGTTTTGCTGCATTTAAGAAAACATCTTGATGTTTGGAACATCCTATTGCTAATTGTCCATGCAAAAATCAAATAAAAACAAAGAGCAAAGAATAATTGTATCCAAGCATCCCAATGTAAGGTGTAACTTTGCAAAAGGCTAAAAGAGACTACTCTGTGTTGGATGTGCTTGAGCACTGCTTGAGTTAAAGAGCAAAATTTTCTCTTCCCTCCTATTCTCAGAAGCATTGTGGATCAATAATTTCCAATATTGTTGCTTAGATTTCCCTAAAATTGAGGAGAAAGAAATTCAATAGTGATATTAAAATATAAATGTTTGTGTCGAAATATCTCTGTTTTGTTCACTCTGTTCAAATGCATTTTGTAAACACCAAGCCAATAAGTGAGAATGTGATAATTAGGTTCGGTGTCAACTTGGCCAAGTAATGATGGGCATGGCATCAAACAAAAGCACTGGCCTGACCTTTGCTGCAAGGATATTTCATGAATGACCGATAAAGCAGAAGGCTGATATATTAAAGCATCAGTCAGTTGATTGCATCTGTGTCTAATTACCTCTGTGACCAACTAAGGCATGTCTCCCACAATGAGATAATTCAATCAGTTGAAAACCTTTTTATGGAAGAAGAGAGACTTTTTCACTGCTCCTTCAGCCAGCAAGCTTCTCCTGTGGAGTTCATCTAGACCCTTCATTGGAGCTTCCAGTGTCACAGCCTGCCATATGGATTTGGGACACTTCCATTCCTATGGTTGTGTGAGACATCTTTATAAATCTCATATTTACAGATATCTCCTGTTGGTTCTATTTTTCTAGAAAACCCTGACTAATACAAGGTATGTAATGGTCTAAGCCTGGGTTCCCCAGAAAAAAAAAGCCTACATCAACTGCTTATGTTGCAGTCTTTTATTGGATTATGCAGTATTTTATGGGGAAGCAACAGTGAGAGAAAAGAGGTTGAAAGAGAGAGAATAAATATGAGGGTGCATTACTGAGTTTTCCACTGATTGGCATCAGACACAACAGATTCTTTGGTCTGGCAGGGCCAACTTTGGAATGGCTATAAGAAATCTTGCATCTCAAACTCTTTCCAGTGGATGGAAGGGGAAGTTTATCTACCTGCTCCCATACTTTGCTGGTCAAATGTTTTCCCATGCTTAGTAGCCTCCTCATACCTCCCGGTCATACATGTACATTTGGGGGTGGGTCTCACTGCAGCTCATTATTCAGCAGCAACAGGGGATCAGCACAGGTGAAAGCTGAGGTTTTGTAAAGTTTTGCTTCTTGGTAGTCACATCAGCAGGGGCTGGGCAAAGCCCACAGGGAATTGGTCACTGAGGTTGTACTATAGGAAGAATAGAATTCCTTTACTCGTCTATCTATTCATATTCCAGGCTCCATTCTCTGCCTGGGGATACAAAAATGAAAAGGCATATTTCCTGCCCTTAAAGAAATTACATTAGAATAAGGAAGCAGACATAGAAACCTGATGTTAAAATGTGTAGAGTACTAAAATGGGAAATACAATAAAATGGGTTTATCAGAGTCAACTGGACAGTTTTTTCTAAAAGCTGCACCAGATCCGCTGCATCAGAAGCTCTAGTGGTGGAGACCAGTAGCCAGTGTGATGACCCTACTTGGGTAAAAAACAACAAACACACAAAGCATTATAACCATCTCATTCTCATTCTCTATTGCATTTGCCTGATGTTTTATAGTTTCCTCTGGCATCC
>PVIY010045955.1:0-18774 GCA_004026745.1 Myrmecophaga tridactyla | reverse complement strand
GTCTTAGTCCCTTAGGACATTTTTGCATTTAAAATCAGTTTTGTCTGATATTAGTATAACTACCCCTGCTTTCTTTTCATTATGACTTGTGTGGAACATCTTTTTCCATCATTTCAGTTTCAACCTATTTATATCCTTGGATCTAAGATGAGTCTCTTTTAAGCAGCATGTAAATGGATCATATTTTTAATCCATTCTGCCAATCTGTATCTTTTAGTTGAAGAGTTTGTCCCATTAACATTCAAAGTTATTACTATAAGAGTAGTTCTTCATTCAGTCATCTTATCCTTTAGTTTTTATTTCTCAGATCTACTTACTCTCTCCTTTTGTCCTCTAAGTTACCCTTACTAATAGTCTTCAATTCTATGCCCTCATCCAGATCTCTTTCTCCTGTCTTTTTTTTTTTCCAGCTGACAGTAATCCCTTTAGTATTTCTTGCAGGGCGTGTCTCTTGGTAACAGATGCCCTCAGCGTTTGTTTATCTGTGAAAATTTTAAGCTCTCCCACACTTTTGAAGGACAATTTTACTGGATAAAAAATAATTAGCTGGCAATTTTTCTCTTTCAGAATCTTAAATCTATTGTACCACTGCCTTCTCACCTCCATGGTGCCTAATGAGTAGTCAGTGCTTAGTCTTATGTGACTTTGCCTGAATGTAGTGATTCACTTTTCTCTTGCTGTTTTCAGGACTCTCTCCTTCTCTTCAGCATTTGACTGTCTGAATTGTGAGTCTATTTGGAACTATTTTATTTGGAGTTCATTAGGATTCTTTGATTTGCACATTTTTACCTTTTATACAGGTTGGGAAGTTTTCCCCAATTATCTCCTCAAATAATCTTCCTAGTCCTTTAGTCTTGTCTTCTTCTGGGACACCAGTGATTCTTATATTTGTGCACTTCATGTTGTCAATCAATTCCTCAAGATACAATTCAAATTTTTCCATCTTTTTCACCATGTGTTCTTTCGTGCATTTGAATTCAGTCGCTCTGTCCTCCAGTTCACTTATTCTTTCTTCAGCCTCTTCAAATCTGCAGTTGTGTGTCTCTAATATATTTTTAATTTGATCTACAGTATCTTTCATTTAAATAATATCTTCTATTTTTCAATTTATTCTTTCAAATTCTTCTTTATGCCATTTTAGTGTCTTCAGCCAGCCCATTGAATTTATTTAGGGGTTTGTTTGAACATCTTTGATTAGTAGTCCCAAATTCTGCATCTCCTCTGGCTTTTTAATTTGGTAATTTGGCTTGGCCATATCTTCTTGTATCTCCATGTGCTTTGTGATTGTTTTGGTTTCTTGGCATTCGATTACCTTAATATGATTATTTTGAAAGTTTATTTACCTCACTCATCTAAGATTTTGAAATTGCTTGGGTTTGCATTGATGCAAACCTTTGGTTTGATCTCCTTTGGCATTTGACTTATTAGTAATTCCAGCCAAACCAGGTCTGGGGCCTTGCATGTGAAATGCAACCCTCCTTTGGAAGTCCATTAGAGGCTGGGCAGAGAAGCAGTTTGCCAGGCTGCACTTTCCCTGTCTTTCTAGCAGATGACACTGTTGGGCCACCTCTCTTCCACAAGCTTGCTTTTCCCTGACTGCTGCAGACCACTGGGCCAGTACTCAACCAGTCAATGACCCAGTCAAGGCCACAGTTCTCCATGTGGGCTGGAAACTGCCAAATCCAGGGGTAAGGGGTAAGCATCATGCCCCTTGGCTGAGACCCCACTGATGGATAAAATGTGTCTTGTGATTCTCAGGTTCCTGCATGAAAAGGCCTCAGGCCATGAGGTTCAAATTCCCCAACCAGCAGGTGGTCCAGGAATGCTTTGCTCTTCACTGGCCAGCAAGACCTGGATTTATATCAGGTCACTGCTTTAATAGTCAGATCATCTATATTTTTCAGCCAAAGCTGGGCTTTCCCATGTAGGTAGTATAGACCATCTCCACTGGGTCCAGGGTAGGGTCTGGAGAGTCTCTGAAAAGCTGTGTAATTACCCTGCACTTTCCAGTCTTCCCAGCAGATGGTGCTGTTCAGTGACCTGTTTGTCCTTAGAAGCTGTTTACCTCTGAGCCCAGGAAGTATCTGACTGAGTGGGGTTGAAGCTGTGGGTTTCCTTTGCATTCACTTTGCTGGCCAAAATCTGGCTCAATGTGGGGCTGTGTCCTCTACTTTACTTGTGGCAGAGGATTTCTTCAACTGCCACAGTCTGCAGCCATCCCCCAGGCAGGGATCAGGCTTCCTGCTGCTTTTTTCCTCAAGGGTAGGGGATGAGTACCAGGACCCAGGCCTGGAAACTCATCTATCCATGTTTTCTCAGACTCTTTGTTTCTCACTGACATGGGCCTTGAAATGTCCTCCCCTGTCCTGGGCCCCCAAATAGGCGATATGGTATTCTCTGCCTAGTTGCTTGCTGCCTTTAGGGAACATTTCACAGTTCCCTCCGTAGCCCTCCACTTTGAAAAATCCTCCTCACTGCCCTTTGTCTTCCACTTTTCTCAGTGGCTAGTTCCTGCTCCAGGTCTCTGTGGCCTTGGGTCTCTGTGTCTGAATATTAAAGGTGATCTGTCTAACAGCTGTGAGAGATTTTATTGTCTGTGTCCCTGGAGGAAGGTAGAAGGGATCCCGGTTCCTGTTCTGAGACTGAACTGCATGGAACTGAGGGATGGGGAGGGGAGAGGACCAGCCAGTCCTGGATGAAAGTTTCCTACCGCTATTTTTCTCTTCCTTCTACTCAGCATTTGTAGGATCTTTCTCAGTCTATCTTCCTGCAGAGTCCTGAACACATGAGAATTGTCCTCCTTTTCATTGAATCTCTGAGGAGAGGTGTAGCTGTTTATATCACCGTGTTAATTTCCAACGATCCCCTAGATTTATCTCTATAGACAATAGAAACTAAGATTAGTTTTAAAAGTAGTTTTCTTCAAATGAAGAGGCAAAACTAAACAACGTTTGCTTTGGCCATTAATCTAGGATTTGGAAAATGAGAAGCATATTTGGTACATTTGATACACTCCTTTTAGGGCGATGCAATGGTGGCTCAGTGGCAGAATTCTCACCTGCCATGCCAGAGACCCACTTCCATTCCTGATGCCTGCCCATGTACAAAAAAAAAGTGATATACTCTTTTTATATAAAATCCTCCCAAAAAATTGTTGATCATGCTCAAAGTAAAATAAAATCTCATTTCTAAAATATTTAAAAACAGGATCTACACTGATGTGTCACAAGGAACATCTAGGATCGTGAATTTAGGGAGCACATCATAAGAAATACGTTTGCATGATTCACTTTGATTTTCAATATTTCACATTTTAAATATTTTAGTGTCTGTCATGTATTTGGGGCAAAGAAACATGGATCCTAAATGGGCCACCCACTGATGCTTACATGAGCATCCTACAAAGTCTTCAGATTGTCCTTAAGCAGCATTCACAGAGGTGCATCTTAGCAGGTGACACATTTACATCTGTGCTGACTTTGACGGCATCATGCACTGACCTTCAAAAGCACGCGCTACCCCAAGGGCACAGTGCTATTATGAGTGAGCCTCCATGGACCAGGAATTTGGAGGCCTCCTTTCAGATCTGAAAATTTGATCTAGCAACCAGTGAACATCTTTGAAAACCCAAACAATGTGGACCCAAAGGCAGTGATTCCTGAACTAGGATGTGCCTCAGACTCAGCTGAGGACCTTTCTAAACATGGATCTCTTTAAGCATGTAGGTTCCTAGACACCACTCAGAGATTCTAATTCAGAAAATCAAGGGAATAGCCAGGATACTATATATTTTTTTTACCAGCTCTATTAGTGATTCTAATAAACAACCAGCTGTAGGAATTACTGTTTAAGTTCTCCTTTAGTTCTGACAGAATGTACTTCCTACATTACTACGTTCTTCTCCATCACCATATCCAAATATTCATCTTTAAAGCTATGCTTTCTAAGACAAACCTATAGGCATGTATGCAAAATACACTCAAAAGACCAATTCATGAGTTTATTTGATCTTCATTTAGCAAACAAACAGACACTGCCAACTGGATGCCAGAAACCATGTGAGTGCTTGAGAAAGAAAAATGAGTAAGACACTGGCTCTTTGCCCAGTCAAGGAAACAGGGATTTTATTTGAAATTACAACTGATTGTGGCAATGGTGGTGATAAAAGTAAGTATAGGGTGTTGTTATTACCAGGACACAGAAAGAGAACTTTATTAAATATGGAAGAAGTAAAAAAGACTTCCTGAGAGAGATGATGCTTAAGTTAAGACTTGAATTGGAAGGGGAAAGTAGGAAAGGAGGGAGAAATACTTAACAATATTTAGTCTTCCAATCCATGAACACAGAATGTCCTTCTATTTACCTAGGGTTTTAAAAATTTCTTTTAGCTGTGTTTTGTAGTTTTCTGAGTACAAGTCTTTCACATCCTTCTTTTATATTTATTCCTAAATATTTTATTCTTTTAGTTGCTATTCTAAATGGAATTTTATCTTGAATTCCTCTTCAGATTGTATAGAAACACTACTGAGTTTTGTGTTGATCCTTTACCGCACCACTTGCTGAAATCACTTACTACCTTTAATAGCTTTGTTGTGGATTTTTCAGGGTTTTCTGTATATAGCATCATGTCATCTGAAAATAGGGAAAGTTTTACTTCTTCCTTCCCAGTTTGGATGACTTTGTTTCTTTTTCTCACCTAGTTGCTCTGGCTAGAACTTACAACACAGCGTTGAATAACAGTGGCACCCTTGTCTGCTTCCTGACCCTAGAGGTAAAGCCTTTGAGTATGATGTTGACAATGGTTTTAAAAACACATGCCCTATAACATGTTGAGGAGGTTTCCTTTTAATCCGAGTTTTCTAAGTGTTTTTATCAAGAAGGGGTGTTGGATATTGTGACATGAATTTTCTGCATCAAGATGAAGTGTTTCATTTTCACCATCATTCTTTTAATGTGGTGTATTACATTAATTGAACCACTCTCGCTACTTGGGATAAATCCCATTGATCATGGTGTATAATTCTTTTAATGTGCTGTTGGATTTGGTTTGCTAGTTTTGTTGAAGGTTATTGTATCTATACTCATAAGGGATATTAGTCTATAATTTTGTTTTCCTTTATCTTTATCTGACTTTTGTATTAGAATTATTCTACTGGTATCAAAGAATAGGAAGTCACAGCGAGAGCCCCAAATACATAAACAAATTCATCACAAGTTCCTGATTGACTTATAATCTATGAAAGCACAACTCAAGAATATAGAAGCCTAAGCAGATTAACTTTTAGAATGAGAAGTAAGGAAAAATTTTAGGGGTCACAAAGTGCTGAGGCAATATTCTAGTTATGTCTGAGAGAATAGAGACAACTTTAATTTAGACCACAAAAAGACCACTCCCTAGGAGTAATTACCATGCTATAAATATGAGATACTCTGTGAAGTAAGGGGAAAATTTTGTTCAGTTCACCCCAACAAAGCTTAAAATAAAGCCTTGAAATGGTGACTATGATCCACTGGTGACTTGTCAGTAACCTGAACAAATATAAACACTCTTTAGAAGAAGAGACTATAACCTACATTTCCCACAACATATCACCAACAATATTATGCCTAAATTAAAAATTAACAGACATGCAAAGAAGCAGGAAAAGTTATTGATAATTAAGACATAAAATCTCAATGAAGTAGACCAAGAGACGATCCAGAAATTGAAAGTTGCAAACAAGGAATTGCAATTATGTAGAATTAATATGGAAAAGAAAAGAGAGAAACAGACATACCAAGTTGATGAGAAAGGAAATATTTGAACAGATAATTATACTTAAACTGATAATCTATAATTTTTAAGTATAAGACACTTGGGATGCAGCAAAATAAATATAGCAGAAAATGAGCCCAATAGGCCTGTGCCGGTCTGAATCTGTGGTGGACCCCAGAAAAGCCATACCATTTAATCCTCATTCAATATTGCTGGGTGGGAACATGTTGATTGTTTCCATGAAGATGTGACCCACCCAACTGTGGGTGGTAACTTGATTAGATGATTTCCATGGAGGTGTGTCTCCACCCACTGAAGGTGGAGTTGCTTACTGGAATCCTTTAAAAGAGGAAACATTTTGGAGAGAGTCTTTTGTGGTAGAGCCATGAGAAAGCCAGCAGATGCCGCCATGTTTGCCACATGCCCTTCCAGCTGAGAGAGAAACGTTGAGCGTCATTGGCCTTCTTGAACCAAGGTATCTTTCCCCAGATGCCTTAAATTGGACATTTCTATAAACTTGTTTTAATTGGGACATTTTCTTGGCCTTAGAACTGTAAACTAGCAACTTACTAAATTCCTCTTTTTAAAAAGCCACTCTGTTTCTGGTATGTTGCATTCTGGCAGCTAGCAAACTAGAACGTAGGCTTGAGGTCAGGTCAATGGAAAATATCCAAACTGAAGCACAGGGAGAAATAAAGCAAAACAGAGTATAAACCGTATGTGAGACATTGTCTAATGTATTAACATGTATAATTCAAGTCCCAGAGTTAAAGAAGAGACTGGGAAGAACACTGAAATGAAGACAGCCAAGAATTCTCAAATTGCTGAAATATATCAGCCCACAGAATCAAGAAGCTCAATGAAATTGATTCAAGATTAAAGCAAAGAATTTTATACTGGAAGTGAAAATCTTAAAAATGTTTAGAAAAATGAAGGCAGATTACATTCAGGGTAAGAACAATAAGAATGACAGCTGAAATCTTGACTGATAATATGAAAGCTAAGCAACAGTGAAATGACAAATTTAAATTACTGAAATAAAAACTCATCTGAAAACCTAAACTTGTATACCCAATAATGTTGGATTAAAATTCTATCAGCCAAAAGGCTGAAGAGGCAATGATATCCTGGAAGCAATGAATTTAATAACATAAAGATCTTGACTTCTAAATACAACTACTCACTAAAGAAACATGGGGTTTTGGAGAAGTGGCTGATTCCACATGGGGCAAAAAAAGAACAAAACAAATCTGGATAATATTGTGATGGAGTATAAGAAAGTGTTTAGAAAATGAAGGGGTTAAATTGATATGCACAGGGATTAGCTTGAAAGGACCAAATTGGCTAAATATAAAAAAAAAATCAATGAGAATGATGGATTATAACCTGTTAAAAATTAGACTAGTTTGTAAGTCTTAAGTAATGTAAACAAACAAGCAAACAGGAGAAATTAGAGATCTCTGCTTTTCAGTATAATGCAAATTAACGAGTGTAGAAAGAAGCAGGGCATTAGAAAAACAACCATTTACTCGCTAATATAGTAATAACTGATTCAGGTGAAAATCATCAATGGATGTTAAAACTGGTGGGTAAATGTTTGATAAGGAATATTGTACCTTGTATGACCTCACAAAATGCACATTTACGAAAAAATTAATAAGTGCAAATATCTGTTAGTTAATTTAACAATGAGGAGTCATATCATTCTTGAAGTCATATTACTCAAACAAAAATATTTACATTGTTTCTGGCCATAATAGTATTGAATTTGTTACAATTCTACAATTTTAGGTTTTTACTTCTAGCTGCTCAAATACACTGGAGACTAGAAGAAATATCAATATAATGATTCAGCAATCATACTCATTTGTTTAAACCCTACCTTCTCTGTATAACTCCACCATCACCTCTGATCTTTCTCCCACTCTTTTGGGGGTATTTCAGCTATGCCCATTCTAACTTTTTCATGTTGTAAGGGGCTATCAATAATATGGGGTAGGGGGATGGAACTAGTTGATGTTCTGGAGAGGCTGGCCTCTCTGCATTTCAGGACTTATCTGGTCCAGGGACCCATCTGGAGGTTGTAGGTTTCTGGAAAGCTACCCTAGTGCATCAACCATTAAAGAATCTTATACATTGCATTAAGTGTTCTTTAGGATTGGCAGAGATGGTTCTGGTTGGGGATTTGGCAAGTTATGATAAGTAGCATTGTCTACTGAAGCTTGCGTAAAAGTGACCTCTAGAGTAACCTCTCAACTCTATTTGAACTCTCTCAGCCACTAATACCGTATTTGTTAAACTTCTTTTTCCTTTTGGTTAGGATGGCATTGTTGATCTCACTGTGTCAGGGCTCAGCTCATCTCTAGGAGTCATCTCCCATGCTTCCAGGGAGACTTTCATCCTTGGATGTCATGTCTCACATAGGGGGGAGGGCAATGATTTCACTTACAGAGTTGGACTTAGAGAGAGAGGCCATATTTGAGCAAAAAAAGAGGTCCTACAGTCCTACCTTATAGGCAGCCCTATAGGTAAGCTAAGCTTTTCTACTACATACATAAGCATCACTAGAGCAGGATTGACTTTTATAAAGGGGATTTATTATGTTACAAGTTTACAGTTCTAAGACCATGAAAATGCCCAAACTAAGGCATCTAGAGAGAGAGATCTTGACTGAAGAACAGCCAATGGTGTCTGGGGTTTCTTTATCACATGGAAAGGCGCATGTGATGTCTGCTGTCTTTCTCTCTTGGCTTTTGGTTTCACATGGTTCTCTCAGCTCCTGTGAGTCCTGGCATCTACTGGGGTGTTTTCCATCTGTGTCTCCAAAAACCTGTGTCTTGGTTTCATCTCTCTTCTTTCTGTGTTGGTTCTGTAAAATGTTCCCTTCTTAAAGGACTCTAATAAGTGGATTAAGACCCACCTTTAATAGGTGAGGTCACATCTCCTTGGAAAAAAACCCAATCAGAAGATCCCACCCATAGTAAATCTGTACCCACAAGATTGAATTAAAAGAGCATGATTTTCTGGGGTACATAAAAGTTTCAAACCAGCACAGATGTATAGTTTTTTTTTTTTTTTTAACATTTTTTATTGTTAAATATAACATATATACAAAGAGAAGAAGAAATGATTTTCAAGGTACACTCCAATAAGTAAATATAGAACAGATGTTGGAGTTTGTTATGGGTTACCATTCCACTATTTCAGACTTTTCCTTGTAGTTGTTCCAAAACTCTGGAGGCTAGAAGAAATATATATTTTTTCTTTTTTGAACAGGTCAGCTGTTTTTAATCACAGGTTGGTCAAGCGTACATGAGAAATTGTATATTATTTTTACAACTTTTATGTGTCTAAAATTATTTCAAATAAAATGTTAAAAACATTTAACATTATTACCCATATGGAAAAAAACAAACTAAAAATGAAAGTATACTGTAGACCCTTGTCAAAAGAGTTAAAATTTAAAACTTGACCATATCAAGTTTTGGTGAGGATATGGTACAACTAGATCACACATATGTCAGGGTTGGTATAAACTGGTCAATTATTTTGTAAACCTCTGTGCCAGTTTTACTAATGTTATACATCTATTCAACAACTCTTTAATTTCACTCACAGGTATGTATACCTGAGAGAAATGAGAGTTTATGTTTATAAAACTATATACGTAATAAGATATGTAGAAGCCATTTGCAATAGCCCATACTACTCAAATATCCATCAACAGGAGAGTAGATAAATGAATGATGTCATAGTCACAGAATGCAATAGTACATATTTCCATATAATGAAATGCTACACTATTGATACACAGAACAGTGTGGATGAATTTCACAGACATTATGAGAAGGAAAGAAACCATATATTGTATGGCATCATTCATGCAAAGTTTAAGAACAGGCAAAAATAACTGGTGATTTTTTTTAATTAATTTATTTTTTTATTTATGATACATAAGCACATACAGACACAAACATTCTTATCATATGATCTTTCCGTTCTTGTTATATAATCAATACTCACACTACCATCACATAGTTGTATATTCATCATCATGATCATTTCTTAGAACATCTGCATCAATTCAGAAAAAGCAATAAAAAGAAGACAGAGGGCGGGCCATGGTGGCTCAGCAGGCAAGAATGCTTGCCTTCCATGCCCGAGGACCCAGGTTCGATTCCTGGAGCCTGCCCATGTAAAAAAAAAAAAGACAGAAAAAAATTCATACATACCATACCCTTACCCCTCCCCTTCACCGATCATCAGCATTTCAATCTACTAAATTTATTTTAACATTTGTTCCCATATTATTTATTTATTTTTAATCCATATGTTTTACTTGTCCATCGATAAGGTAGACAAAAGGAGCATCAGACACAAGGCTCTCACAACCACACAGTCACACTGCGACAGCTATATCATCATACAATTATCTTCAAGAAACATGGTCATCGGAGCACAGCTCCACATTTTCAGGCAGTTTCCTCCAGCCTCTCCATTGCATCTTGACTAACAAGGTGATATCTATTTAATGCGTAAGAATAACCTCCAGGATAACCTCTCGACTCTTGAATCTCTTAGCCACTGACACTTTATTTTGTTTCGTTTCACTCTTCCCCCTCTTGGTCGAGAAGATTTTCTCAGTCCCTTCATGCTGAGTTCCAGCTCATTCTAGGATTTCTGTGCCATATTGCCAAGAAGGTCCACACCCCTGGGAGTCATGTCCCATGTAGAGAGGGGGAGGGCAGTGATTTTGCTTGCTGTGTCGGCTGAGAGAGAGAGGCCACATCTGAGCAACAAAAGAGGTTCTCTTGGGGGTGAGTCTTAGGACTAATTTTAAGTAGGCTCAGCCTATCCTTTGTGGTATTAAATTTCATATGAACAAACCCCAAGATTGGAGGCTCTGCCTATTGCTTTGGCTGTCACCATTGCTTTGGCTGTCACCATTGTCACCATCAAGAATTCTCCACTTGGGGAAGTGGAATTTTCCCCCTTTCTCACCATTCCCCCTAGGGGACTCTGCAAATGCTTCCCTATTCACTGTAACTGGTGATTTTGAAAGTCAAAAAAAAAAAAATAGTTTCCTTTGCATGGGTGGCAATGAACTGGAAACAGCACAAGGGGACCTTCTAGGAGGATAGAAATGCTCTGTATATGGATGTGGGTGGTGGGTCCATGCCTGTAAGCATATATATCAAGCTGTGCAATTCAAATGTGTATTTCTTACTGTATTATAGTTATATTTCAATCACAATGTTAAAAACACACTGAGATTAAGGAAAAAAAACAGAACAAAACAAATCTATTTGTAATATGCAAGGTTGGCTTAGATGCTCACTGCAGTTAGTAAAGATACCAGGTACCTCTACCTTCCTGCTCCATCATGAAATAGGTGACTTGTTTAAACGCCTGGTTGTGATATCAGCAACAACTTTATCTGCATCTATGATAGGAAGAAATAGAGAGGGCAAAGGGCAGAGGCCAAAGGCCAAAGTCTCAAGTTGGTTGAGCCTTTATCCTTGATGTGCTTTTTAATGGCCATCCTGAATGTAATAAAGAGTGGCCAAATTATGTATTGTAATTGGGCTTGTTACAGCAATCTAAACAACTTAACTGGAATAGAAATAATTTGAAAATTACTTAGTAGAAGGGGAGAATGGATATTGGGTAAGAAATGAGCAGTCTTAAGTTGTTCAATTGTCAGAAAACTATTAAGTCACAGAAATTCCCTCCCCCTGTTCTTTGCCCCTCTACTCCTCTGCACCCCTATCCATCCAAATATGCTTTAGGGAAACCACTTGATGGGAAGCATTCCTATTTGGTTCCACTTTCTCTCACAGAGATAATTATTTCTGTATCTATATTCTTAATTACCTAAGTGGGTCAGGGGTTGAGCAAGGTTTTCGCACCCTGAGAAATAAATTACGCTTAATAAAGAAACTGAATGGGGATTTTCCCGGTTTGCTCAACAGCAAACTGGCTGGAAGCTTCCTGCCTTACCCAATTTTTTCCACAAACCTTTACTATGCAGGGCCTGGAGTGATACTTTGATTTGGTGGATTACAAATAGGAAATTATTTTAAAAAATTGGTGAATCCCTAGGCTTTATTCATTTTAGTAATCAGTATTACATTCATTTTGCTCAAGAAGACCAGTCTTAACTTTGCGAACTGTTCATCATTCAGTGGTACCAGAGGAAATATCTGAGATGAGAAGATTAAACATTCTTTTTCTTAAATTCAGATCTATTTGAAGAGGAGAAACGTGCAGTTACTCCCAGCCTTCTTAATTTCCCTCAAGCAAAAACCCATAGAATGCAATGTGAGTAGTTCCTTTTTCAGATTTTGCTTTCTGTAATTTAGACTCCAGGCAGCTGTATGGTGAAACTTGCTCACGTCTGTTATTGGCCTTGCCTTGTCTATCCCTGATCTGGACACCATTCCGTAGGAGCCCCACCTCTACAGCACTCTGAAGCAGTGCAGGGTCAAAGCCTAAGTGGTATAAACCAGGCACAGTGCATGCAAACACTCCAGTAGCCAGGTCAAAGTGGCCCTGATGATTGGACAAAGCTTCCTGGAAAGCAGTTGTCTGGGAGGGCCCTGGGACAGGCCCACTCAGCTTTACACAAAAGGCGGATTGGGGTAGGGGTGGGCATGTCTTATTCCAGGTAATCCTCGGGGCCTCATTGGTCCTTTCGCACCTTGGGGCCCTAGATTAAAAACACAAACAGAAAGCAGACTGATATTTCCAAGTTTTTCATTTCATGACACGTGAATTTCTCCCTCCTTCTTACCCTTCTTTCCAGCTCCTTTCTCCTTAGCCCCTCCTGGCCCAGTTCAAGTATCACTGTTCTGAGAAACCTTTCTTGTTTATTGTAGATTTGGAAATTTCTGTCTCTTTGCCATGGAATATGATATTGGTATTTATTGTTATCATAATCACAAAGAATTGTTGTAATCCTTCCCTTAAATGACTGTTTCCTTGTGTAAATTGAGAGTCAAGGTCTTACTCAAATTTGCTTTTAAATGTCATGCTCCGCATTAGGTATAAATTAGTGTATATTTGGTATACACTCAGTGTATATTTGGTGAATGAGTAATTGAGCGAATAACTATGAATTGCTCTTCAAACACATATAGCCACAACTTTAACTTACAACAAGGCTAAAAATTATGGATCATTATTAGAAGGGAGTTATCCAGACAAATCCAGGGATTGTATTTTGCCAGAACTTAATAGGAACTTTGAGCAGTGGTGTCCGAAACTGCCTGTTTATTAGTACCAGTTGTGGAGGAACCCTCCATCCCAGCCCTCCATGACTCAGGGCCAGGCTATGCTGTGATTCTTTAGAATCAGAATCTCTGGGTGGAAACTAGGAACATGCATGTTTGTCAAGCCCATTGGTGATTCTGTTGCTCAGCTGTGTTTTAAAACCATTGCCTTAGAGGTTCAATACAGTGTTCAGAGCTGTTAGGATCTCCGTTGAGCTTAGCTCAGGAAAAACTCTCAGCAGGATGACAAGAGAACAGGGGTCTAATGTGTATGCCATCCCATGCACCTGATTCATTACAAGGTAAGCTTCCACGCACACATACACTGTGTGATATCAGTTGGGGTCCATCATACTGCAGGCATGTAAAGCAACCATAACTGTAGTTATAAATCTCAATTTGGACTACACATCAAATGGACATAAAAAGCTGTTCTCAACACACATATCTCTAGCAAGATGGAACTGTCTCAGCTGAAAATCTCATGACTAACCAAGGTTGAACAAAAGAATTACCATGGCCATTATTATCAAGAAATGATTTACCTCCATGATCAATAGTCTCATTAGATCACCTAGAAGATTTTAATGAGTCTATGAACATTTCAATGAAAGAGAAAGTATGAAAGGCTAATAGAGCAAAACAAATTATTTTCACCCTTTATTCCTGGTAGCCCTGGAGGACCTTCGAATTCTGGAAGTCCTGGGGGTCCCTGAGCATCACACGGTTGAGGATCTTCCGAAGAACTTAAATCAGTTACAAGTACTGGGATGCATAGTGAGAAAATCCAGAAACCTAGAGTGGATGAAGTTTCAAATAGTTTGGGAATGGATCAACAGCTCTTGAAGGGATTTACTGCCAAATTTGTGAAATGGCAACACATTTTCACAATTTCAAGAAATCAATGTCATTTTGGTTTTTCATTTCATCAAATGTCACGTGAATTAATGCTGTGACTCATGCAGAGAATGTTAGGGGGACTTTAAGATGCCTTCATCATGGGCACAAGAAAATCCAAAGAATTCAGTGGATCCATTCTTTTTGAAAGCACATTGCTTCTTTCACAAACTCATGCCAACTCTAGAAATTGCCTTTGGTAGACTCAGGGTCTCCTGCCATCTGCTGAGCAGCTATCTTTAAATAATTGGTTTGAGTAGTCATATTCCTGTGATGATTAATCACCTGCTTTACTCATGTCCAATTCTATAGTAAGTCTTATTTCTGTATCTCTTTCTATAGGCTTGGAACATAGAAGATATATGATGAATGATTATTTAATGGTGAGTGAATTAATTAATGCCAAACACTGAATTAGCCAGCTATCCTTTTCACTACACTAGAGATTTTTATTTAGTGCTGTTGCCTTCATTTCATTCTGAAATATCAAGCTTTTTCAGACAACTATATTTGTATTGCACTTATTATATTGCTCTCACTGAGGGACCATCATATCCTTGGGGGCAGTACTTAATCATCTATCTGTCCTCAATAATTTACCATTATAGATTACTAATATATTCAACCACTATAGAAATTAGACTCAGGAAACACAATATAACTTAATATCATTAGCACACTCTTGAAAGTAGAGTGTTTTTAAAGGTTAACTATCAGTCAGCAGCCATGACTTTTAGAATATGCCTTCAATTTCAAACAAAACATTAATCACATATTTTGGCATGAAACCTGGCATGAAACCTGGCCTTAATTTCTGATTCAACTGATCCTCTTCCAAAGATGAAGAGAGATCATGAAAGGCAACCACACGCTGACTTATGAGCATGTTTTTAAAGTCAAAGGATATGGATTCAAACCCTAGCTTTGCTATCTCTAAGCTGATTCACCTTGGGCAAGTCACCTAACTCTTGTCCCAGCTTCAACTGTAGAATGGTTCTGTGAGTACCTTTCTACCTTGATGAGTTGTTTAAGGTTTAGAGAAAGTGGTGCATGTGAATTCCTTGAAGACATTATATATTTCTTAGAAGTTATTTCTTTTTGCTTTTATTCTTTTTGTTCCTTCCCAGGAAAGGGGTACCCTGATTTTAAAACTGGGAGAACGTTAATTCCAAGAGTTCTGACAAACACCTAAAACCCAGGTACATACCTCAAAATAACTTAAAAGTAATTGTGAGACTATCTCGAATGTTTTGGTATGTTCCATTGCTTTATATTTCCCAAACCCCTCTGTGAAGTATAAAGAGCTTATTATTCTATTCAACATCCTAAAGCAGGGGAAACTGAAGCTTAAAAAGGGTTGTTTGAACTTCCTTCAAATTTTAAGTTTTTGAGAATAGAACCAGGACTGAAATCCACATCTCCAAATCTCGGATGATTTGTCCTTTCATGCGAATGTGGGGCTGTGTTGTCCACGACTTAAAGGAGATCAGTCGGCAGCGACTTCTTGTTCACAGTCTTCCACCCCATTTCAACTGCTCCCTACACATATTTGCACACACATACACACAAACACATATTCGAAAGCCACATACAGAACTCAATTCTTAGGGGCTCCTTAATAACCATAGGGAAAATATTGAATAGATTTTGCTGAGCTAACAGCAGCATTTTTCTCAAAATACAATATAGGGCAATAAAATGACTATAATAGGAAATATTTTATTGGATTTATTGTTGGAAAGTTGTTGAGGACTTTGCTATTTACCCCACTCAGTGTTCCTAGATGAAAATCCAGGAGAATTATTGCATGTTTTTTTCTGAGTGAAAATTTGTATATTGTTCTGATTTACTGAAACTTAAAACATCCCATCAAATTACTCAGGAAACTCCAGGTAGCAGAAATATATAATGCCCATTCCTTCAAGAGGTCTCAAATATGTTTTAAAGTATGTGACATATACCATGCTATTTAAATTACTTGACCTTCAATACTTAAGAACTCATGTATAGAAATAAGCTGTGCAGTGCTGAGGCAACATTGTAACTCCCCTAACATAACAGCACAGGTGTTTAAGGTTAAGGGAAATATTCCTGTGAAGTCTCAAGTCACTTGATGAATCAATCCCTTTGAATTATGGACCAAAAGCATCATATAACACATACATCTGAAGAAAATATCTTGTGTGTGAGCGTACAAAGGACAGATGCCAAGGAAAGACTGAATGAACCAAGTGGTAAGTAAATGTTAGAAGTCCGCTATTGTTGGTAACACAGAAATATATACCATCTTCATATTCAGAGTCTTCACGGGGACTTTCTTTGTAATTTTATGCATCTGAGTCTCGTTCAGAAACTTTAGCTCTCTGCTCCAAAGGCTGGACACCCTGGCTGTTTCATGCAGAAACCCTTGGCAGGTGAATCCATTCTGCCCGATTGGGTTTTGAAGCCACAGAGTCCCCACTGTTCGCACTAAACATTCTTGTGGTTCTGCATTCAAGAACTGCAGGTTGATGTACTGACAAAGAAGAGTGCTGGGATTGTTGGTCTTTGTGTGACTGCACACAAAGACTGGGACTCGGTAAATCAGTTTGACCTTTGATTTCTGTCTCACCATAGAAGACAACCAGCTCTGGATTTTTAAAACCAAAATGACAGTAACAACACTCTGCAGCTTTAAAAGGTCCAACCTGAGTTATTTCCTTTGGATCTAAGTTCAAGACCCTCAAGGGAGAGGCAGGTATGGCCTTGACAGAAAATGTAAATTATGGAGCTGTTTTCCTCCGTATTTTATCAACAAGAAGCTTGGATCAAAAATTTCATCTAAATTTCAGAAACTGTCTTGAAACATGCAACTTCTTTTCTCTATTCTTCATTTTAGCCTACTTTTCTTGGGCTTTTATGTAATCATTAAAAAAATCTATTTTAATCTGCTTTTTTGGTTTTATGATAATATGTGAATTTATGTAAACATCTTCAAATACTTTTTGTTAACAGGGAAGATGGGGAAGACAGAGAGAGATGAAAAATAATGGTAAGAAATAAAAGATACAAAGACCTTGCTGCCTTTAAAATATGGATTAGAAACTTCAAAATTAAAAATTAATAAAACAAAAGATACTGTCAAGAATATACTTTAATTACATATTGTAATCAGTTGAATAGTAAGGGAAGTGTTCTAGTTTGCTAGCTGCTGGAATGCAATATACCAGAAACAGAATGGCTTTTAAAAAGGGGAATTTAATGAGTTTACAGTTCTAAGGCCGAGAAAATGTCCCAATGAAAACAAATCTATAGAAATGCCCAATCTAAGGCATCCAAGAAGAGACACCTTGGTTCAAGAAGGCTGATGAAGTTCAGCGTTTCTCTCAAGTGGAAAGGCACATGGCAAGTACGGTCAGGGTTTCTCTCTCATCTGGAAAGGCACGTGACAGGCAAGGCATCATCTGCTAGCTTTCTCTTTTGGTTTCCTCTTTCATGAAGCCCCCCAGGAGGCATTTTCCTTTTTCATCTCCAAAGGTCACTGGCTTGTGAGCTCTTTGCTTCTCATGGCTATGTTATTCTTCTCTGCTCTCTCTGAATCTCTTTCTTTCTCCAAAACATTTCCTCTTTTATAGGACTCCAGAAACTAATCAAGACCCACCCAAATGGGTGGAGACACGCCTCTACCTAATCCAGTTTAAGAACCATTCTTGATTAAATCTCATCTCCAGGGGGATGATCTAATTACAGTTTCAAACATACAATACTGAATAGGGATTAGAAGAAATGGCTGCCTTTACAAAATGGGATTAGGATTAAAATATGGCTTTTCTAGGGCACATACATCATTTCAAACCAGCACAGGAAGTAAGAATGGTTGGGAAGATAATGAGCCAGCATATCAAAAAGGACTTAAGACAAGAGAAACATAACAAGGTGACAGAAAACAGAATCTAAGAGAATAAACAGTAAACATAGGGACTAGTCACAATGACATACATCTGGGGATGAAGTAAATATATAGAAAGTCAGAAGCAGAGGCAGCAAGAAGGGAAAAGAGGCTAAGAAATATTAACATGGAGAACAATGTATTTGCTGCTGAGTCCCTTACATCTTGAACATCCTATTTTAAAATTTAATACAATGAAAATAAAATATAGTGGGTTTTGTTATTATACATTCTTTTGTTTATTGATATCATAATGGTCCTGGTTTAATCTGAATGATCTACAATTAATTTCAAATAAAGGGAACAATTCTTAGTCCCCAATTGACTTCCACTCTTACTATTTCCTTCTATTTGAAATACATAGTTGGCATGTTAGAAAATATGTTCTTCTTTTGTCCTATTATGGGAAATTCTTTTCCAGCATTGTTCTAATAAAAAAAACCAGAAATCACATGCACAGAGAAGAAAGTGTTTTGAAAACACTCTATATAAATACAATGGGTTTATTTCATTATGACAGACAATAAACACTTACCTGCAATGCCCATGTAGAGAGCTTTTCTAGTTTGAAAAGCTAGAACTGAAGCTCTTTCAGTGACCACTCCTTTGCCTGTCCTAATCCTGGCTTATTTGCTTGATTTTTGAAACTTTGCAGAAGATTTTTTTGTTTTTTAATTTGCATATGGGCAGGAGGCACCAGGGATTGAACTCCAGACCTCCAGCACGGCAGGTCAGAGCTCTGCCTGCTGAGCCATGGCAGCCACCCTGCAGAGGATGTTTTAATTGAGTTCTATCAGTATTTGATTTTCTGGTCTCTTGAGGCTGAAGGCAGGGTTAGTTTTTAACCAGAGTAGTTAAACATTCAAATAAGATCATGGAAGTTGACATCCCAACTGAAACACTTCTGCCCATCCCCCTCTGGC
>PVIY010045954.1:0-18772 GCA_004026745.1 Myrmecophaga tridactyla | reverse complement strand
TAGATCTCAACAGACCCTTAACAAGTAAAGAGAATGAATCCGTAGTTAAAAACTCCCAACCAAGAAAAGCCCAGGAACAGATGGCTTCACAGGTGAATCTTGCCAAGTATTCCATGAATAATCATTCAAATCTTGCTCAAACTTTTCAAAAAAAAAAATGAAGTTGAGTGAACACTCCTGTATTAGTTAGGGTTCTCTAGAGAAACAGAATCAACAGGGAACACTTGCAAATATAAAATTTATAAAAGTATCTCACGTGACCGCAGGAACACAGAGTCCAAAATCCACAGGGCAGACTGCGAAGCTGACGACTCCGATGGAGGGTCTGGATGAACTCCACAGGAGAGGCTCACCAGCCGAAGCAGGAATGGAACCTGTCTCCTCTGAGTCCTCCTTAAAAGGTTTCCCATGATTAGATTTAGCATCACTAATTGCAGAAGACACTCCCCTTTGGCTGATTACAAATGGATTCAGCTGTGGATGCAGCTGATGTGATCATGACCTAATCCTGTGAAATGTCCTCATTGCAACAGACAGGCCAGCGCTTGCCCAATCAGATAAACAGGTACCACAACTTGGCCAAGTTGACACGTGTCCCTAACCATGACAACTCCCTAACTCATTGTATAAGGTTAATATCTCCCTCACACTAAAGCCAGATATAGATACCTCAAGAAAAGAAAATTACAGATAATGTCTCTTATGAACAAAGATGGGAAAATCCTCAACAGAAAACTAGCAAACTGAAACCAACAGAATATTAAAATATTTATACACCATGGTCAAGTGGGGTTTACCCTAGGTGAGCAAGGGTATTTCAACAAGAGAAAATCAATTAATGTAGTACACATTTTTAGAATAAAGGGGGAAAAAAACAGGATCATCTCAATTGATGCAAATAAAGATTAGAAAAAAATCCAGCACCCTTTCTTAATAAAAACAATTAGAAAACAAAGAACAGAAGTGAGCGGGTTTGAAAAGGCTTACGTACCCTCAAAAAGCCATGTTTTCATCCTAATCCGTCTACGAGAGCAACGGTTTCTTCTAACCCCTATTCAGCACGATAGGTCGGAAACTCGATTAGGTTATCTCCAGAGATGTGACTCGTGCAATGGTGGATATTAACTTTTTATTCGAGGGGCATGTGTCTCCACCCATTCCAGGTGGGTCTTGATGACTTTACTGGAATCCTTTAAAAGAGGAAGCATTTTGGAGAAAGTTTGAGAATGATGAGAGCAGCAGAGCCAGGAGAACCACAGAGTCCCCCAGCCAGCCACCTTTGGGGATGAGGAGAACACCCCAGGGGATCTTCGTGAAGCAAGAGCCCTGGAGAGGAAGCCAGAAGACCTCACCACACTCACCATGTGCCTTTCCAGATGAGGAGGAACCCTGAACTTCATTGGCCTTTCTTGAGTGAAGGTGACCTCTTGTTAGTGCCTTAATTTGAATATTTTTGTAGACTTGCTTTAATTGGGACATTTTCTTGACCTTAAAACTGTAAACTAACAACTTATTAAATTCCTCTTTTTAAAAGCCACTCCACTTATGGTATATTTCATTCTGGCAGCTAGAAAACCAGAGCGAGAAGGAGACGTATTCACCAGGATAAAGAGCACATATGAAAAACTCATAGCTAATATCACAATGAAAGACTGAAAGCTTTATTCTAAGATTGAGAACAAGACAAGGAAGCCCACATTACCACTGTTATTCAGCATAGTGCTGGAAGTTCTGGCCAGAGCAATTAGGCAGGAAAAGAAATAAAAGTTATCCAGTCTGGAAAGGAAGAAGTAAAACTTCCTCTATTTGCAATGACTTGATCCTGTATATTGAAAATAATAAAAAAAAACCCTATAACAAAGCTACTAGAGCTTATAAACAATTTCAGCAAAGTGGCAGCTTACAAGATCCACATACAAAAATCAGTAGTGTTTCTATACACTAGTGACGAAAAATACAAGGAAAAAAATAAGATTAAAATTGCATTTACAACAGCAACTAAAAAAAAAAGGAAATACCAAGGAATAAATTTAACCAAAGATGTAAAGGATTTATAGACAGCAAACTACAAAAACTACTGAAAGAAATTTTAAAAGACCTAGACAAATGGAAGGACATTCCAGGATCATGGATTGGAAGACTAATTATTGTTAAGATGTCAGTTTTACCTAAACCTATTTACAGATTCAATATAATCCCAATCAAAATTCCAACAGCCTTCTTTGCAGAAATGGAAAAGCCAGTCATCAAATTTATCTGGAAGGGTAAATGGCCCTGAATAGCCAAAACCATCTTCAAAAAGAATGAATTGGGGGGCTCACAAGTCCTCATTGAAAACTGTAGATAAATCTATAGTTGCCAAATCAGCATGGACAGAATTATAAACCAATGAAATCAAAATGAGCATTCAGAAATAGGCCCTGTGATAGTCTGGGCTGTATATATTCCAGAAAAAAAGAGTTCTTAAAGTCAACCCATTCCTGTGGCGTGGATGTGAACCAATTATAATTAGGACCTTTTGAGAAGTCTGCTTCAGTTACGGTGTAACCCATCTCAGTTAGGTGGGTCTTAATCTTATTGTTGGAGTCCTTTATAAGAGAACGAAGAACAGAAAGAAGCCATGGAAGCCAAAAGCTGAGATCAGGGGCACCTGGAAGCGAAAAGAGAGGCCAGTGGATGCCACCATGTCTTTTTCCACGTGGCCGAGGAGCCAAGGCAGTCGGTCCTCAGGAGGAGCGCATCATTTTCTGATGCCTTTAGACATTTTCCCAGCAACAAAACTGTGAGTGAAAAAATTCCCGTTGTTTAGGATGAAACATTTTGTGGTGCTTGCCTATGCAGCCTAGTACAGGAGAGGGGGTGCTCCTGTATTTTGGCACAGAGAATGGGGTGCTACTATTGCAAATACCAGAAATGTGAAAATGGCTTCGGGATCGGGTAATGTACTGAAGCTAGAAAATTGTGAGATTCTTGATAAAAAGGGCGTAGATTTATTTGGAGAGACTGTTGGTAGAAATATGGATGCTAAATGCCCTTCTGATGTGGACTTAGGCAGACATGAGGAAGGTGTCATTGCAAACCGGAGGAAAGATGATCCTTATTTTAAAATGGCAGAGAACTTAGTGAAATTAAGTTCTGATGTTGGATTGAAGGCAGAACTTGAAAGTTATAAATTGCATATTTAGCTGAGAAGATTTCCAAATTAAATGTGTAAAGTGCAGCCTGGCTTCTTTTTGCAGCTTATAATAAAATGTGACAGAAAAAAAATAAGCTGAGAACTCCTGGGCACAAAGAAAGCAGAAGCTGATGGTTTGGAAAATTCTGAGCTCCCAGGAAGCAAGTCCCCGGAGGACAGTGTCCCATGCGAGGGTTTAGCTGAGCGTGGAACAAGTCACCCACCTCAGCATGTCAGAAACGGAGATGCAGGTACCAGGAACGCCCTGCAGGAAGCCCTTCTGTCTGGTGGATTGGGCTCCTGTGAACTGCACACAAAACTGACAGGTTTCCTGTGCCATTTCTATGAAAGGAACCACTGCCAGCCTGGATTGCGAAGGACAGAGAAGATAACAATTGGAAGGAAAAATCACTTCAAGGATCCCAGGATCTTTAGCAAAAAAGCATCAGCTTGATGACGCCTTGACTTGCATTTTTACCAGGCTCAGACCGCGAGTGAGTAAATTCCCATTGTACAAGCCAAACCACTTCATGGTATTTGCCTAAGTGTGCCGGGAACTCAGACAGACCTTCACATCTACTGCCAATTAACTTTTAACAAGGCTGTCAAGGCTACTCATTTGGGAAAGAACAGTCTCTTCCACAAATGTTGCTGAGAAAACTGAATATCCATATGCAAAAAAAATGAAGGTATACCCCATCTTACACCATTGACAAAAATTGATGTGAAATGGATCAAAGACCTAAATAACCAGGACTCTAAAACTCCTAAGGCATCTTCAGAACCTTGTCTTAGGCAATGGTTTCTTAGACTTTACACCCAAAGTACAAGTAACAAAAGAAAAACAGATCAGTGGGATTTCATCAAAATTTAAACCTTTGTGTACAAAAGGACATCATTGTGAAAATAAAAAGACAATCTACCCAATGGGAGAAAATATTTGAAACCTCATATCTAATAAGGAGTTTAATATCCAGAATATATAAAGAAATCCTCCAACTCAACAGCAAAAAGACAAACAACCCAATTTAAAAATGGGCAAAAGATCTGAGTAGACATTTCTCCAAAGGTGACACCCAATGGCTAAAAAGCACATGAAAAGATGCTCAACATTTAAGCCATTGGGGAAATGCAAATCAAAACCATAATGTGATACAATTCACGTCCATTAGAATGGCTACTATTAAAAAATGGAAAACAACAAGTATTAGAGAGGGTGTACAGAAATAGAAACACTCCTTCATTGTTGGTGAGAATGTAAAATGGTCCAGTTGCTGTCGAAAACAGTTTGGTGGTTCCTTGGAAAGGTAATTATACAATCTCCATATGACCCACCAATCCCACTTCTAAGTATATAACCAAAAGAACAGAAAGCAGGAACTCAAACGAATCCTTGCACTCTGAGGCTTAAAGTGGCATTATTCACAATTGCCAAAAGGTGGAAGCAACCCAAGTGTCCATCTACTGAGGGATGCATAAACAAAGCGTGGTATATACATACAATCGGATATTAGTCAGCTGTGAAAAGGAACAAAGGTCTGAGACATGAGATTACATGGAAGACTCTTGGAAACACCATGTTGAATGAAATAAGCCAGACAAAAAAGGACAAATGTCATATGATCTCACTGTTATAAAATAACAAGAACAAGCAAATTCATAGAGCTAGAAACTAGAATACAGGTTACCAGGCTGCAGGGTAGGGGGTAGAAATGGGGAGTTAGTTCTTTTCTGTTGCAGAATTGGAACAAATGGAAAAATAACACAGCATTGTTACTGTAATTATACCACCGAATTGTCTATCTGAATGCGATTAAAAGGGGAAATTTTAGCCAAGTGCTGCTTCCACAGGGAGGACCAGTGTTTCATTCCCTCAGGACCTATGCACATCTGGGAGTACTCAAGCTGTGTTCATAACATCACTTCTGCAAATCAGATATACATTCCCAGTTGGAGCAAGGAAAGGAACTGTGTAGAGAAGGAATTGAATTTTTCCAAAACCAGTATTCAGGCAGAAAACATGATCTTCAAAAAACAAACAAACAAAAAAATGCTATCCATCCCACATTTCTGCAGGAAAGACACATCAACCATCGTGCCATTGGTAAGCTCCATGCCAGTGGTGTGAAGCCTGGTCTCCCAGATAGACACCTATGAGTGTAATAGTTTTGGAATGCAGTACCATCACCTAGGTGTAGGGAAGTTGGGTTTAAGTGTTAATCTAGAAAAAGTATGGGAGAGTTTGTATTTAAGGAAATAGTAACATAAACACAAAAGCATAACATAGGTTTTTATAAGAAGATAACTGCATAAACACGGCTCACATACCTAATGTTTGAAACATTATTAAGTCTTCCAAATCTCTGAGCTAGCTCTGCAGTTGTGATGCTACGAACAAGAAGATATCTGTGCATGCAGAAGAATTTGTGTGTCTAAAAATGGATGTAAATGGACAATCCTTTTATGGTCTCTCATTTACTTCCCAGAAGCAGAGATCTCATGCTCAAAAGAATAACATTACATGTAGTGATAGATGGAAGATTTTATTCACAGATCCAAAGTGTCTCAACATGTGTTAACTCAGCCATTTATGTGGAAAAGCCCTCAGTGACGAGTCATCTCTCAATCAACAAAAAGCAAATTCACACTAGACATAAATCAGATGAACGCCATCTAATTGGTAAATCCTTTATTCAGAGCTCTGGCCTTACCCATTACAATAGAACTCACATTAGAGAGAAATCATATGAATACTATCTATGTGGGAAAGCCTTCAATAGAATTTATAATCTTAGTCTACAAGAGAGAATTTACAATGGAGAGAAACCCTATGACCATCATGGATGTGGGAAAACCTTCACTGACTGTTTAGCTGTGAGAGAACATGAGAGAACTCACACTGGAGAGAATCCTTATGATTGCCATGCATATGGGAAATCTTTCACTCAGTGCTCTCCCCAGAGACAACACGAGTGAGCTCAAACTGGAGAAAAACATAGGATTGTCATCTATGTGGGAAAGGCTTCATTAAATGCTCTCCTTTGAGTTAACATGAGAAAACTCACACTGGAGAGAAACCATAAGAATGCCATTATGTGGGAAAGCCTTCAATAGCTCTTTGGGAAAGCCTTCACTCATTGTTCTGGCAATAGAATACATGAGAAAACTCATGTTGGAGAGATACTATAAGAATATCATCTCTGTGGGGAAAGCTTATTTTATTTTTATAAACTTAGATAACATGACAGAAGTTAAACTAAAAAGAAGCTCTATGAATGCTATATATGTCACTCTGCCTGGTTCATCGATCTAAACCAATTCATGCTTGAGAGAATCAGCATGAATTTCCCCTTTGTGCAACATGTAATGAAGGTGGAAAAGTTTTCATCCACTGCTGCACCTGATCAAAAAACAAGTCTTTACCAGAGGATTATGCTCCTTGAGGGGCTGCCAGATAATTCATGCTGGAGATGTTATTCATGATAAACCACACAAACTCATTTATTGATATGGCAATACTTGTAGGACAATTGAAAATCCATACTGTATAAAACTCTTATTTGTGTGTCATGTATGAAGGCATGTCTTCAGTGCTCACCCGTTGCTTAGCATTAACATTCTTATCCTTAGGGAACAACAATTTTTATAGATTAAAATGCTATATTTACTCCTTCGAGAAACTGCCAGGCTGGTTTCCAAAGTGGCTGCACCATTTCACATTCCCACCAACAGTGTCTGAGAGTTGTTTCTCCAAATCCTGTCGACACTTGTTATCATCTGACTTTTTAATTGTATTTATCCTAGTGGAATCTTATCATGGTTTTGTTCTGCATTTCCCTGATGACTAATTATGTTCAGTATCTTTTCATGTCCTTATTGGTTATTTGTATGTCTTCTTTGAAGAAATATCTATTCACATCCTTTCCCTATTTTTAATTGAGCTGTTCGTCTTTTATTTGCCGAGTTTTGAGTTCTTTATTCTAGATACAAGTCTCTTATGAGATATATGCTTTGCAAATACTTTCTGCCATTCTTTGGTTGTCTTTTCATTTTCTAGATTCTTTGACGCACTAAAGTTTTAAATAGTCCAATTTATCTGTATTTTACTCTATTTGCTCCTGCTTTTGGAGTTACTAAGAATCTGCCAAATCCAAGGTCATGAAGATTTATTCCTATGTCATCTAAGAATTTTACAGTTTTTGCTCTTAAATGTTAGGTATCAGGTCCAGTTTTAAGCTAATTTTTAGATATGGTGGGAGGTAATGGCCCAATTTCATTCTTTTGCGTGTGGCTATCGAGTTGTCCCAGTACTACTTCTTGAAAATCTATTAATTCCTCATTGAATGGTCTTGGTAACCTAGTCAAAAAACAGCTCACCTTAGATGTGTGGATTTATGTCTGAACCCTCTATTATAGTATATTGCTCTATATGTCTATTCTTGTGCCAGTACCCTAGTATTTGATTACTGTTGCTTTGCAGTAACTTTTGAAATTGGGAAGGGTGAGTCTTCCGATTGTCTTCTTTTTTTCTGGATTGTTTTGGCCAGGCTGGGTCCTTTGCAATTCCATGTGAATTTTAGGATCAGTTTGTCAATTTCTGGAAGAATTAATTGGCTATTCTGATAGGAATTGTGTTGAATCTGTAGATCACTTTGGTGAATATTGCCACCTTAACAATGTTAAGTCTTCCGATCCATGGACATGGCATGTTTTCCCCTTTAATTAGATCTGTAATTCCTTCAACAGTATTTTGTAGTTTTCAGAGTATATGTTTGGCACTTATTTTGTTAAATTTATTTCTAAGTATTTTATTCTTTTGACATTACTGCTTATGGAATTGTTTACTTAATTTCATTTTTGGATTGCTCATTTCAAGTGTATAGAAATACAACTGATTTTTTGTGTACTGACAACAATCCTAACGTCAATTTAGGAAAATCTTCAACTAGATTTCACCTCAGAAAATTCATAGTGGAATACAGGGTACTTTATATTGACCCTTTAGTACACACTGAAGCAAAATAAGACTACTGAAATTAGGTAGGACAACAGTGTAGGATTTTGAAGTGACATAGGTTCACTGAATGATGAATTTTGTAAGAATATGAAGTGAGATTAATAGACCATTTCCTCTTCTCTCTTAGCATATCAACCCATTACACTTCTTCTAAAAAAAATATTGAATGGCTGCCCTAGAGTTTATAATATACATTTACAACAAATCTAAGTCCACTTTCAAGTGACCCCACTTCATGGGGCACAGCAGTGCCACAACGGAGTGTCCCAATTCCTCACTCCCCTCCCCTATGGCCGTTTGTCTCACTTGTTCATGACCCGTCACCCCCTGGTATGCTGCTGTCATTATTGTGAGCAAACACATCTGTTAGACTAGTGAAGAAAAGGGAAAATAAAAGGTTTAATCTTTATCTTCATTTGTTCCTTCTCTTCATTTATTTGTGAATGCACAAAGAAAGCGTTTCTGAGTACATCATTTTCATTCTTTCTGAAGAATTTTTTTTTAACACATCTTGTAAAGTGGCTCTGCTGGCAGCAAATTCACTTTTTTTTTTTTTTTTTTTTTTGGTCTGAGAAAATCTTTATTTCTCCTTCACTTTTGAAGAACAGTTTCACTGGATATAAACTTAAGAGGTTGGTGTTTTTCAGTTTCAGCATTTTAAATGTCCCACTCCACTCTGTCTTCTTGCTTGAATGGTTTGTGAAGAGAAGTCTGTAAATACCCACCCTTGTTCCTCTAGAATAATGCGCTTCTCTCCCTGCCCCCGCTTTCTTTCAAGATTTTCTGTTTGTCTTTGGTTTTCTGCCATTTGACTATGATATGCCTAGATTCAGACTTTTTGATGTAATCCTGCTTGTTTCTTGTTCTCCAAGCTTCCTTGATCTGTGGCTTGCTGCCTTGAACATTTTTTGAAAATATGTGGCTATATTTCCTTCAGGTATTTCTTCTGCTCCTTTCTTTCTGCCTTTTTCTGATATTTCCATTATGCTTAAGTTGCACCTTTTGTAATTGTCCTACATTTCTTGTTTGTTCTGCTCCATATTTTTTTATTCTTTTCTCTTTGCATTTCAGTCAGAGAAGTTTCTATTGATTCCTCAATAGAAATAGAAGCTCTCTGATTCCTTCTCCACCACGACCAGTTTCCCAGTGAGCACATCAAAGGCATTCTTTGTTTCCATTACAGTGTTTTTGGTTTTTTTTTTTTTTTTGCATGGGCAGGCACCAGAAATCGAACCCGGGTCTCCAGCAAGGCAGGCAAGAACTCTGCCACTGAGCCACTGTTGCACTATCCTATAGTGTTTTTTATTTTAGCATTTCCTCTTGAATCTTACTTAGAGTTTCAATCTGTTACACACCCATCCATTCTTGAATGTTTTCCACTATTCCCATTAGAAGCCTTGACATATTAATCACAGCTATTTTGAATTCCCAGTCTGATAATTCCAAAATCTCTGCCATATCAGAGTTTGGTTCTGTGACTGGCTTTGTCTCCCCAGACTGTTATTTCCTTGACTTTAGCATGCCTCGTAATTTTTTGCTGAAAGCCAGAACTGTTGTATTGTGTAACAGGAACTGAGATAAATAGGCTTCTGGTTTGAGAGTTTGGGCTTCCCGTGCTTGGGTTTGCGCTCTCTTTGCTGTTTGTCATAGCTGTTGGTATCTGAGACGTCAGTTTCCTCTGGCGTCCTCCTGCCTTCTTCCCTGTTGTCATCGCGTTTCCTTGGAAACCCCTTCCCAGAGCCTGGGCCTTGCAGTTCTCTCGGCTGCTCTCCTCTGCTCTACGGGGGCTCTGTTGGTGTGGGGAAGGCACTCTGTAACCCGCAGACACCCTGAGAGAGCTGGCAGATTTCAGTCTCTGGGCTGGCCGGTGGTGCCTTGGGGGAGACAGGGAGGTAGGGGGGCGGAGTGGGGTGTTTGTGTCCCTCTTGAGGCTGTATGAAAGACTCCCTCGAGGGAGGTGGAGAAGCAGAACGCTCTACCGGCATCTCAGAAGGGTTACTTCTTCCCTGAAAGCATGAGGGGTTCCTTTGATCTCCACCAGAGGAACCTGGTGGGTCCCCCATTAACTCTCAAGCTGAAGAATTAACGCCCCCTCCAGAAGTTCTCTGGTCACAGTCAAAGTCTGGGCTCCTGGCCCCCGCGGCTCCTGCTCTTTGGAGCCACAATACGCTGCTTTTGCCTGTTTCTCGAGTGTTTAGGGCGTCGCTTTGCCCTGTGACCTCAGTTCTCTGTGGATTGAAGAGGAGTTGTTGACTTTCAGTCTGTTTTGCTTTCTTCTCATTAGGAAGATGGGAGTGACCACTTCCCAGCTCCTTGCATGTCAGAGCATTTCTCGGAAGTCTGTCTCAACTTTTTGTTCCTGTCCTCCCTTTAACATTAAATCATTTTTTGTTGTGTATTATTTTTATTTCTCTCATTTTTATTTTTTTGCTGTTATTTTGAGTTATTCTCTTGGTGAATGGTCTAAGAATTACAATTTCCAATCTTTCACAATCTATTTCAGGTTCAAGCCGTATTGTGATAAAACAGCACCATCACTTCAAATAGTTGTATGCCCCCTTCTGCTATTATTGTCATATACATGACCTCCACTCATGCTATAAACCCAGAAATACGATAAGTTTAACTTTTTGAGGAATAATAAAACTGTTTCCCACAGTGGCTGCTCCATTTTTCACTCCGACCAGCAATGTACAAGTGTTCCCATTTCTCCTCATTTTTGCCAGCATTTGTTATTCTCTGCCTATTTAAGGATAAGCGTCTTACTGAGTGTGGCTGGTGTGTCACTGTGGCTTTAATTAGCATTGCTCGAGTGGAGAATGCGGTTGAGCATCTCTTCTTGGGCTTGTTGGACATGTGTATATCTTCTTTGGAGAAATGTCTATTTGAGTCCTTAAGCCCATTTTTAAGTTGGGTTGTTTTGCTTTTTTGTTGTTGTTGTTTTAGGAGTTCTTTATATTTTTTAGTTATTAAATTCTTATTTAAGATAGAGTGCACGGGTAGCTCAGTGGTGGAATGCTCACCTTCCATGCGGGAGACCTGGGTTCAATTCCTGGACCATGCACCCCCTAAAAAAAAATTCTTACCTAAGATATGATTTGCAAACATTTTCTCCAATTGTGTATTTTTTTAATTTTCTTGATAATGTCCCTTTGATGCACAAAGTTTTAAATTTTGATGAAGTACAACTTATCTATTTTTTTATTCATGCTTTTGGGGTCATGTCTAAGAATTCATTGCCAGTGTAGGAATCATGAAGATGTCCTTTTTTTTTTCTCCAGAGTTTTATGGTTTTAGCTCTTAATTTAGGTCACCGAGCCGTTTTGAGTTAATCGTATGATCTGGCAATTCCGCTCTTAGGGATATATGCAAAGAAATTGAAAACAGGGGCTCACACAGATACCTATGGTCCAGTATTCACAGCAGCATTGCCCACAATAGCCAAAAGGTGGAAACAAAGCATGTGTCCATTAACAGATAAATGGATAAAGAAAATATGGTATGTATATATATATTACTCAGCCATAAAAGGGAATGGCATTCTAATACGTGCTACAACAGGGATGAGTCTTGAAAACATCATGCTGGAGGGAAATAAGCAAGGCACATAAAGACAAATACCCTATTATTGCACTTGTATGAGTAAATTTTAGAGACAGAAAGGAGAATAGAGGTCACCAGGGGATGGGGGAGTGAGGAGTGGGGAGTTACTATCTGATGGGTACAGGGTTTCTGTTTGCCGTGATGAAAACTTCTGGTAATGGATGGTGGTGACAGAAGCACTGCACTGTGACTATAATTAATATCACTGCATCGTACATATAAAAGTGGTTTGAAATGGGGAAAGATAAACTCAGAAACACAGTGTTACAATTATGTGTCCTCTTATGTTTTTTAAGGCGAGTGAGAGGAGAAAAGAGAGCAAGGTACAGTCTCACTTCCTGGCACCTGCACCAGTGCGGCGAGACTTCCCCTGTGGCCCGGGGTGCTGGGTCCTCCTCCAGCCCCGCTCGGAGTCCGGGGCCTTGCGAGAGCGCCTCGCTTCCTGGGCACGCGTGCACGGACCTCCCGCGGGCCCGCGCGGCCTCTCCCCGGGCGTGGCCCCGCACCGGCCCCGCAGCGCTGGCTGAGCCGCGGAAGAGCCGGGCCGCACGTCGCGGCGGCTGCGCGCCACCCACGGTTACTCCCCGCCGGGCCCGAGTCCCCCGGGCCACGCGCCGCGCGGGGAGCGGCCACCCGGAAAGCCCCGGGCACCAGGCGCGCCGACACGGCGGCCGCTCGTCTCAAAGTGTCTCTTCCGGGCCGCGCTCCCCGCTGCGCCCCACGCCCAGCGCGGTCCCCAGTGCCCGCCCACGCCAAAAAAAAAGGAGAAAGCGTGTCGTTTTGAGAAAACGCATCACACCGTAAAGTGGATTTTCTGTTTGGCGTGGCGTTTTGTGAATCTCCACGCGCGTGGAGCCCTCGAAACCACGCCGGGGCGCTGCGCTCCTCCCCGCGGCTCCAGCACCGCGGCCCGCCCTTGGCTTCGCGGGACGGAATTTCTCTGCGCGTTTGGTGGACAAGCAGCCGCTGGAGCCATCCGGACTGGTCATTTTCCTTTTAGTTCAATTTCTTGTTAGTCATGGCGCTATTCCGATCTCTTACTTTGGTGTCGCTTTTGGTAATTTCTTATCTTTTTGCACGGGCAGGCACCGGGAATCGAACCGCGTCTCCGGCGTGGCAGGCGGGAACTCTGCCACTGAGCCACGGTCGCACCGCCCTCTTTTGGTAATTTTTTCCATTTCTGTTAGATTTTCAAAATTTTCAGCATCAAGTTATTCATCATATCCTCTAATTGCCTTAATGACTGCAGGAGCTAAACTGATAACCTTTTTCATTCCTGACATTGGTTGTCTGAATCTTACCAATTTTATTCATTTTATTCACTTTCCCCGAGAAAACTGTTGATCTTGAGTGTCTCTACTGTATGTTTGTTTCTATTTCATTAATATTTGATCTTATGACTTCTTTCCTTCTAAAAGTGTTTTTCAGTTTGCAATTATTTTTCTTGGTACTTAGAATAAAGGTAAATTTATTTTTAGATTTTAGTATTTTCCAATATTTACATTTAAGGCTAAATTTTCTCCTAAGTAATTACTTTAGCTACTACTTTTCGTGAGTTTTTCTATTTTGTGTTTCCACTAGCATTTGAGGTCAGAATGTTCCTTAATGCTTAGGGGTGTAGCCTATAGGATAAATTTGCAAATTGCATTGTTCAAATCTTCTGTATGCTCACACTTCCCAGTTCCTTTGTATGTGTGTTTGTTGATTACTGGTGGAGTTGTGTGAATGACTCAAAGGCTCTAGAGTTTACTTTTTGCCTTTTCGTTCTGTCAGATTTTGCTTGGATGTTCACAGAAGTCCTATTATTTGGCACATGCAAATTTAGAACTACTTCACCTTCTTGGTGAATGGAATTTTTTCTCACTAGGAATTAGCTTTATTTTGGAAATGCTTAAATTCCTTACAGTACATTTTATCTGAATTTTGTGTCTTTAATTGGTGCTCCTCATACCTGTGATTCATGTTGATCACAATGGTTTTAATTTCTAATTTTATTTCGTTGTGGTTAATAAATATGACTCATAAAATGCCTGCTTTTTTGGGGGGGGAGGTGTGGATCTTTCTCTTCTCTTTATGATAATAACATTTTTGTGACCACCTTGCTGATTTTTTCTCCTAAGTGTATGCGTTCGCTATAATGGGCAAATATCATCTCGTGGGCAGGCCATGATGGCTCAGCAGGTAGAGTTCTCGCCTGGCTTGCGAGAGGGCCTGGGTTCGATTCCCAGTGCCTGCCCATGTTAAAAAAAAAAAAATCAGCTCGTTCATTATGTTATGAAAACCGCCTTCATCGTTTAGTTGTCACTTGCACACTCTGAGGGAGACTTAGGTTTCCTTGTGAGGCTGCAGATGAATCCTTTCCTTCCTTGGTTGCCTGCAGCTGGTGGCGGCTCCCGGGCAGTTCTCCGGGCTGAGCGCGCCCCCGGTGTTTTCACTCTGGGACCAGCTCCCAGGCGGAGGTGCTGGTGGGGGGGCGCCTCGGCCAGCGGCCTCTGCAGGGGCTGGGGGTGGGGTGCAGGGGGCCATGCGCTCTGGGGCTTTCTGCTCTACCTGGTGTCTCTGGAGGCGACCCCACCCTACACTTCCGTAAAGAGATTTTTTTCTATCATTTCTAGGAATCTGGCTGCAGCAGTGGCCTGTCCCCTCCATCTCTGGCTGGGGAGGGTGTCCGGCTGGAGCTGCTGGAAGGGGCTGTCCCTCTGCCCCCTTCTAGGCTGGGTTACCCCGAAGAGGCCCATGTAGAGAAGTGGCTGCGCCGAGAAGGACCTACGCACGAGACAGACACACAGACGCGGCTCCCGCCGGGCCACAGGGAGTGGTGTGCGCGCCGCGGCTTGGGGGCGGCGGGGGTCGGGGAGCCACTCGGGGTGCTGCCTCCCTCCCTCAGGCCCCACCCCCGACCCGACCCCGGCCCCGGCACCCCAGCCTTCCCCGCCTTGGAGCCCTGGAGTGCAGCCCGCGCGGGTCGGGGGTGAGCGGCCGTGGGCCTGGGGACCTGGAGCCACTCAAGCAGATGCCAGGCACCCCGGCTCTTTCTGGGGTTTTTATTTCTTTAAAATAATTCATACAAATGGTTACAGTCACAAACATGATTTTAACCAAAATATTGCTAGCCTCCCACGTCAGCGGGACGCCGCGGGGCAGGTGTCGGCGTGGCTGCGGCACGAGGGCTGGTACAAACCTCTCCTCTTCCTCCACGCCGCTGCGCCGCGCTGCCTTCATTTGGAATAGGGGGGTCATGCCAAAATTAGGGGGGAAACAGCCTTTGTTTTGTTTTTCTAAGTTATTCTAGAAATAAGACAAGCAGGTAGAAAAAAACAATGCACTGTGTGGCGTAGAAAGAAAAACGGGGTATTCCTTGTCCTGAGAAGTTTGCCAGCTGCCTCATCCCGGGGTGCCGCGCCCGGGCGCGGGGAAGCCGCCCGACGCCCCGCGGCAGCTCCGCAGGCTTTCTCTTCGCCGACAGCTAAGCAAACAAATCCTTTCCAATGTTCTAAAAACTGTACACAGACAAGAACATCCATGGTATAATTAACTACTAACTTCTTTTGCTTAAACGGAGAACGCGCAGGCCAGGCCAGGCCCGGGGATTGGTGGCGGGGCGGCCCGCGCGCCTCCCTGGCTCCTGGGTCCCTGGGCCGCCGCCGCCGTCCAGGCCCGCGTCCCCCGGCGGCCGGCGCTGCGCAGCGCCCCCCGCTACAACTGGTCGCTCGCGTGGTCTCTATCAGCCTCGGGCTTGACCGTTTGGCCAGGAGAAGGGGCGTGGGGCGGGTGGGTGACGGGGGGCAAGCCGTGGGACAAGGACATGGCGCTGGGCACGATGCTTTCCACGGCGGCGGGGATGCCGGTGGGGGCCACGCCCACCACGCCTGGGGGGTACCTGCTGGGGGGGAGACAGTGAGGTGGGGAGCGCAGGGCATCAGCCCGCTCCGAGCATCCCCAGCACTCCACGCTTCGAGGGGATGCCTTCCTGGGCACACCGGGCAGGTGGCGGGGCTAGGGCCCGGGTACCCCGAGGCTCAGTCCTCAGGCTGCTCTGCCCCTCCCGTTCCCTCCCCCAGCAGTGGCTTCTGCCCAGGTGGCACCTACATCCACGAGGCCCCCACGAGGCCCCGACAAGTCCAGGGGCTCCCATCCCTGCCCTGTCCCCTGTGCCCCATGGGGGGGCGGTCCTAGGCTGAGAGGCCCCTGGGGTGCAGAGCCTGTTCCACCCTCCTCTGCTGTGACTGCCCAGTGGTGACCTGCATGGCTGACCAGTGGCCCCAAGGAAGGTCCCAGCTGGCTCTGGGGAGTGTCCTTGTCAGGGCCATCACCAAAGCTGGCCTCAGGGGCTCCTCCAGCAGACAGCGTGGCCACAGGCCCCCTAGCAGACCCCCTCCCAGACCACGGGGGCAGCCGCCTCTCCCCAGGCCAGCGAACGGTGTGCGGGGCAGACCCACTAAGGTCCGTAATGGCTCCTGAGAACCCTCAGGCCAACCTCCGCATGTCTCTAGATCCCTGGCCAGGGAAGGGTCCCCAGGAAGCCCCGGGGCCTCCGAGCGGGGGCCTCCCACCCGCCGCCCCTCACCTGTAGGCAGCCCCGTTGAGCTCAGGGTGGACCACGGCGGGGTCCATGCTGGCCCAGTGTGTGGCGGCCGTCAGGTGCTCTTTGTTGACGCAGTTTTTCAGGCTGTCAGGGATGCGGCCTGGGAGATGCGAGCAAAGGGGTGGACGGCGTCCCGGAGGGACACCTGCACCCCGCGTCCTCCCCACACGCCTCCTGGGGAAGGAGCGCCCAGGGGACCCTGCGGGCGCAGCCAGCTGGTCTGGGCAGGACCCCACTGCCCTTGGCAGCACGGGGACAACGGTCAGCCCAGCAGGCTGTCCACATGCTGCGGCTTTTACATAGGTCTTAAATTTCTTTAAAAGAATAAGAAAATGCTCACACGCTCAAATGCGTTTACAAACCCGACCTCGGGCAGGAGACCCTGTGGGAAACTCGCTCTGCTCTTTCCAGGGGCGGGTTCAGGCCCCCCGCGCCGGCCCCCACGCCCACCTGTGATGGCCCTCCGGATCTCTCGCGCCGCCTCCTCGCGCATCTCGATGGACGCCTGCTCGCTGTACCAGGCAGCGTGCGGGGTACAGATCAGGTTAGGGGCGTCCTTCAGGGGGCCCTGGCTGAAGCTGCAGAAAATGGCCCGGTCAGAGCGGCCGCAGGGGCGGGCGCGGGGGTCTGACCCCGGGGGCCGGCAAGTGCTGTGGCTGTGCCCGCTCCCCCGTCCCTCCTCCGCCTGCCGCAGTGAACCCTCAGATGGGGAGAGGCGACAAGCCGCGGCACAGCGAGACACCGGCTGGGCACTCCCGCAGGAAGGGCCGCTGGCCCCAGGGCTGTCCACCCTCCTGGCAATGCCACCCAGCCCAGGCCGGCCTGCTGTCCCCCAAGCTCTCGGCGGATGACCCCTCCGGGGCCGCAGGAGGTGGGAGGGCCTGGAGTTGTCCTGGGCACTGGAGCGTGTGCGCCCTCTCCGCCACACGAGAGCCCCCGAGGGTGCCGCCTGCTCCCCGCGCAGCGACAACCCTGGGAGGCGCCAGCGGGACCCGACGGCCGGGCGGGGGTGGGGGGGCAGGCCGGGCCCAGGTGGGTGGTCCCGGGGGCCCACGGGCCGCACCTGAAGGGCTCCGACTCGTGCACATCCAGGGCGGCGCCACGTATCCGCCCCTCCTTGAGGGCCTGCGCCAGCGCCTTCTCGTCCACCAGGCCACCCCGTGCCGTGTTCACCAGGAAGGCCCCCTGCCTCATCTGGGGAGACAGCACACAAGGTGAGGGGGCGCCCCCTGGCCATGGCAGCATCCCACAAGGGTCCGGGCAGGGAGGGCCAGCGAGCAGATGGCAGGCCAGTGGGCAGCCACAGGCACCCACAGAGAGCCCCCTCCCTCGCCTCCCTGCCCAGCCGCCGAGGGCCCAGCTGGTGCCCGGACAGGCCGTGGACAGCAGGGCCACTGCGCAGACCCAGACACACTGGCTCTCAGGTTGTCCCGTTCCCCGGGTGGCAGGGTGGGTTTGTTCTGGCGTTCCTCAGTCCTCAGCCTTGTCCCACAGGCCTCACCCCCCCGTCCCCCCCCCCGGGGTACTGTGAGCGCCACCTGCCATGCAGCAGCCAGGTCCAGGCTGAGTGCAGAGGGGCGTGTAACCCCACTACAGAGTCACGTTCTCTTCACTTTTGCTAAAGGCCACTCAGAGCTGGACCCTTCACGGTGGGGCTTCTGGGAACCCCAACTCCATCCCTGGTGAGTCCATGCTGCGCCCGCATCTGGCTGGTCGGGACACCTGTTTCCTTGGTCAGTGGTCGCCCGCGTGGCCTCACACCTGCATCCTACCACAAGCCACCCCCATGGGCCCTGTGTGGGAGACCCCAGGCCAAGTCTCAGGTGGGGAGTGAAGGAGCTGCAGCTGGTCTGAGCACGCTGTGGGGCCGGGGAGGAGGGTGGCGGCCCCCCACGTGCTCACACACACATGCATGTGTGCACACTAGTATACATACAGAACACACAAGTACAGACTTGTGCACATGCACACTTGAGTGCAGTCATGTACACGCAGACACACGTGAAACACATGCGTGCACACACACACACATCCACCAAAGGCCTGGGGCTGGCTGGGGTGGCCGCCTGGTGCTAGCTCCTGCCGGGGGTCAGGCAGACTCCGGAGGGAACACCTGGATGAGCAGCCAGGGCCCCCGGGCTCAGCCTGGGGGTGCTTAAAGATGCACGCGGGCCCGGTGCTGGCGCTGCCGTACACGGAACCACCCACAAGGCCTGGCAGGGCTGGCACTGGCTGGTGTCCAAGCCGTGGGGGCCCTGCTGGGGAGCTGCCCGCGGCAGACAGGGAGGCCGGCGGTGGAAGTAAGCAGTTCACCTCTGCTGAGGTGCCCTCATAGAGCCTGTGCCGGCTGTGGCGGGGACTCAGGGCACCCAGGCAGGCTGCATCTCCGTGG